>VZTX01007008.1:56250-84606 GCA_013400915.1 Pardalotus punctatus
GCAGCGCGGCCCGGCCGCAGGGCCCGGGCGGGACCGCGGCTGCCTCCGCTGCGGCCGGGGCCGCGCAGCCCGCGCGCTCTCGCAGTCTGAAATGTGGCTTGGCTTTAAGGGCATAATTTTCCAGTTGCAAATATTGCTGAAACCTAAGCGAAGGTGCTTTGCAGTCTCTGCTCTAAAACGGTTCTCCTATGAAAGGTAATTTTATATTAAAATCCTCATACAGCTTGGCATCTCACAGCGCAGGCCTCTTCATGTTTTGGACAATAGATCAGAAAGGATATGTAAAAGTACTTTTTCATCGTACTTATGTGCAGCTATTACTTTCTTTAACAGAACCCTGGTAATATCGCAGAAACACCTGCAATATTACCATCAGATTGGATGAGATAACGCTGAACGTGTCACTCTATGCTAATTTAAATGGAGAAAATATAGCAGTATACAGTCACGCAATTATCATATAATTACTATATTTGTCTAAAATGAGTACAGTGGATTTTAAATTTAAATTTATGAGGCAGTTAGGTACTTAGAGTAAGTGCATACAGAGATAAAATTAACAGTGTGCAGTAAAATAACCATAGGAGCATCCCTACAGAATAGTATTCCCACTGTTACAATGGAGTCACAACTTTGAAATACACCTGTCTTGTCCATTTATATAGGCAGGAAGCAAATAAACAGACATTTTTCTTGTGGATCAGGCACATCATATTCTAAAACACTCCCAGCATTCAAGTTATTTAACAAAGCTTAAAGAAAAGATTCCTGAAGCAAAAAGGTATTCTGTGATGCTACCATGTTATGGTAATTTTGAGACGCACTTTTCTTTACCCCATCTAAACTCTGTTGAACCTGTGGTTTATGTAAACATTTTGTGCTGCAATTTGAATGCCGGATGTTGAGTCTCTTTAAGAATCGCAAATAGAACCAAATCTTTATGTATGTATCCAACATTTTGGAGACAGAGGCATGATTTTGATCTCCCATGTTACTGAAGTTTTGTGTTCTTTATTCTAGTCTTAATTTACTTCTGGATCTGAGGAGCCCAAGTCTGGTGTGCAGTGTTTTGGTTTGAGGATGTACTGTGTTTTTTGCCTATCTTAGTTTTTTGGTCTTATTTGTTCATCGGAAAGGGGAATTTGCATTTATTGTAAAACATCTTTGTTTTGGACAGATGCAGTCACTGACTAAATGAAGTTTAAGTTCAATATTAATTGAAGACATGTAAGTCATGGCTTAGAGTACACAATGGCAAATGCTTGGAAATTAATTCCAAAGCTTAAATATTTTCCCTAAGATAGCAACAGATGATTGTGTCATCTAAAACTTATACTTGATCTTAAAATGTTCTTCTAGTAACTGAACCTCGGAGTTTAGAGTTGTTTTCCCTTTGAACAAGCAGTCAGAAGGTTAGGCTACAGCAAGGCAGCTATAATCTATTGCAAGATTGGTAAAGATGTCTTTCGCATGTAGTCTGTCGGTATCTCTTTTTGTCCTTCCTCTGAACCAGTTATGATGCTGAGAAAAACTGGATTACAGATGTGTCATTTCCTCAGTAAAATATCTCTAAACACCATCACATCTTTAAAATGTTGATACCGTTTGAAGTCCTACCACTGACTTTTAATCACTGTTGCTTCATTGCTCTTTTGTAGGCTTTTTTGACCCTGGAAAAGGGATTGAATGTAGATAAAAGATAAATACGACTCATCTACAAATGTCTAAAAGCAAAAAATATTTATTAGGTTAAAACAGCTCTGAGATACATAGCCTGTCTTTAATTTTGCTATCTCTCCATAGATATGGATACAGTATTCTAATGAAACTTGTAATAAATAGGAGATGTGAGTAATTGCTACCAAAAAAACCCACCAAAACCAAACTGGAAAATGATGGCCTTTTTCTTCCTTGACATTTGCATATAATTATCTCCTACGGCTTCCTTTCTCTAGTCTTATTCCCCACCCTGCAAAAGAGGTTTGCATTTTTAGCACCCCTGCTTCAGTTTTCCTTCACTTTATATAATTTTTCCACAATGAAATAGCAAAAATGGGAAAATGAACGGAAGCGTGTATCACCGTAACAATTTGATGGAATTTTTGCTTAATCTATGTAAGCAGACAACTTTCATATTGTGAAGTTAAGGATAAAAGGAAGATGAGCTGTTTGAGATTTTTAAGGCTTTTCTATGCTTCAATGCAAAAATATAAGCAAGGATACTTCTGAAAAACTAGCATCAAAATGCATTGGAAAATGTGCATTTAGGCTTTCGGATGAAAAGATACATGGCTTTTGAATAGTACTTAATAAATAATTTCATGGAATATATAACTTGAAGTCCTGATTGATTTTGGGGCTGGTTTGTATCCTGCTCTTCAATAAGCAGTAGGGATTTTCATGTTTTTTCTATTGTCTAATGTGAAGTAGGAAATGTATGCTGCATAGTTTAGAGCCTGACCCTCATCAGTCGTTCTGAGGGATACGGGCCTGAACTACAACATCATTTACCGATTGTAGCTTCACCATCTCACGTAGCTCTTGGATTTTGATGAGGAAATGCAAGCAATGGTACCATTGTGTAGGGGAAGGCTGCAGAGTAAATAAGCCTCTCTGGTATTTGTAGCTCTCATTAGCATGCTGCCCTTCATTACATTTATTTATTTAACTCTGGCAAATTTTTTTGTGCATGCCTATAAATAAGTGATATTTTTCCTCTGCGCTGCTAGTGCGGATGAACGGCTGTGTGCTGAGCCCGAGCAGCGGCCGCGGTCCCGGCGCCCGGGCTGGCCGGGCTGCGCCGAGGGGCCGGGGCTGCCGCGGTGTCTGCGGCTGCTGCCGCCCCGCACGGCGGCCGGGCACGGCCGGGGGGACAGACGGGCCCCAGGCCCTGCGGCTGCCTGCTAGGGATCCGGCTGGGCGAGGAAGGCTTCCCTTTCAAACACATCTCCCTGGGCTGCCTGTGAGTCAGCGCTCCTGCGGTGTCTGTGGCCCTGTCCCACCTGAGGAGCAGCTGGCTGATCCTTCCGAGAGGATGAAATTGGCTGACATTGTGGTGGCTTCGGGAGGAGCTTGGGTTTTTTGACTAGGGATATGAATTTGATAATGAGTTCAGTGATGTAAAATCTGTTCTTTGTTGTTATTGAATGAAGTGTGCTTTTAATGTGTCATGAATATGTTAAAAAGGAAGCTGGATTGCAAATGTTTTTGGTTGCACTTCCTAAGCGATAGCCATCTCTAGTAAATGCTATTTGTGTGGGGGTGATAGGGTAAACAAAAAAATGTTGGAACCCACAAAATGTATTTGTTAGTTGTTTTTAGTGTGGACAACAAGTGTTAGCACTGCTTACTTCCATCATGTACTGTGACAGCTGAGAAGGCTAGTCTCAAGCAATGTTTTTGTCTTTTAAATATTTTATTTTGGGGGTGGGGAGGGGAGCCCCACGACTCAGGGGGGACTTGAAGTTCTCACAGTGTTGTCATTGTTTTGCTCTCTTGTCATACCAGAGTCTTTATTGAAGCATTCACTTTCAGAGTAGCCAGAGGTTTAACTTCGTAGATTTCAATTAAGTTGCTAAGTTGTTTACCATTATGCCCTTCTCTCCCACTCTTATTCCTAAACAAATGTCTTTCAACAATAAAATGGAAAAGTGAAAATTACGCAGTATTAGCCCCCTCAGCTCCTTTGGAAAAAACAGAAAGATTGGAGATTTGATAAAGCAAAATATATCAAATAAATAGAAAAACCACCTCAAGTTGACAGTGTAAGCCTCATACCTTCACAGCAGTGCTTTTCAGGAGAGTGCGGGGCAGATAATTAATTTTGTCCCAGCAGACTCCCCTGGCTGAAGTGTCGCTGAATGGTCATAAGGTGCTTACAAGTCAGGCAATGAGATGGGAGTGGGCTCGCCTCTCAGCTTCTATTCATCACTGTCTCGGTGACAAGAGTGCCTTGGGAATTGGATGGGTACATACTTATTATTAGACCTGCAGCTCTTCTGTCAGCTTTCTAGTGGAGTTTTCAGCTTTGAATTATAAAGTGAACTGAAAAGAATTCTTAGACATGTTTATTAGTATACAAGTCGCTACAGGCATAAATTTCTGATTTTCTTTGGCATTAAAAAAAAAAGTGGGGAGTCAACATTCAATTTTAACACAACTGGGAATGTAATCTTAGGTCAGTCTTACTGCGGTCTGTCATGTTGTGTTAACACCACAGACCCTTCGTGTGCTTTTCTGTTGATTATACACAGGTACCCCTATACAGGTGAATAAGGACCAATGGGTAATTTTTTCTGGCCAGAAAGATGAAGTTACTGTTGTAAATTTTGCCTGGAATTGAATATGTGCTTTTAAAATCCTTTTTGAGGTTTTCAGGTATGGAAATTATAGAGAAGACTACTGGCTTACAGGGAAACACTTTAGATTATTGATTATGCATATTTTATCCATCTTCACACAAAACATCTCATTCTGTGATACCATGGTCACTAAATCTGAGACTTCATAACTTAGTGTAGCTGATCTTTTTGACTAATTTCTTAAGGAAATTAGGTTTATGCAGTTATGCTTTCTCTGCCTGTCGTTCAATAAGTCTATCATATTTTCCTAATTAGTTTTTTTAACCTGTTAGCTCATATCAGCTGAGCCTGAAGCAGAAGCAGTCAATCTTCTTCCAGTATTGTGCAAATGGGTGGTGAGATGGGAAAGAGAGATTGCTAGTTCACACCAGTAAAAAACAATTTGCACTGTGACTAAGACCCTGATTATCAAAGTAACCACACAGAGGAAAGCTTAAACACCATGACCCTGGGGAAGAGCATAAGTGAAACAGCCCTTGTACTGTGCCTTGGGTAGCCCATCCAGAAGAGGCAAGCCCATAAATAATCGAGTTCTGTTGGTTTTTAGATTTTTTTTTTTTGGTTGTAAACTTGAAATTAAATTCTGCTCGTTATTAGCTGATAATTGAGTATCTTATTTTTACCTTGTGCTCTTCTTAGAAGACAAGATGAATTGTTAATGTTCTACATATATGTCAGTGGCAGAAGAAAACTTCACAGTAGTGTTGTATAAATTCACTGTTTCCTGCATTCAGTAGCTGTGTATGTTACAGGCTTTTTTGTGGTGAATTTCCCTCATCAGTGTTTAATTTTGAAATAATATTATTGCTAAAAATCTCTAATTTTTAAAAAAGAAATGTATTGCTTTTCATAGTTGAATAGATGCACCATATGCGGTGCAAAGTCAGAAAGCAAATCCTAGAAACAAATAACAATTGTATATCTTATATTTTTATGTCATTGTTTGTGGGCCTACTTAGGACTGTCTTGGGTGTGCATGAAAAATGCAGATTGTAACATGATATTTTTGTTGTGCATTGTCCTTGATCTAGATAGAAAGCTGGAATTATTATAGCCATAAAGCTATTTTTGAAGATAGTAATTTCAAAACATCGCAGCCTTCCAGTAGATATTAATAATTGATATTTTCCAGTATGAATAGTTTTGTTGACTTTATTCTCAAGGGAGAAAGATGCACTTAAATGTGTTTTTACTAATTTTGGCTTTACTTGAGGCCAAACCTTGAATGAAGTCATAATTTTACTGTCATGCCATTTTATTGGTGGCAATTGAATGTTGGCTCCTGCTGACCAAAATTGTTTTTGGTTTTAGGGGCCTGTTTCATTCATCGTCAGATATTTCTGCTGATGAAAATAATAGGTTTTCTGGCATTTTTTTTAACTGCTGTTTCGTTTCTGCTCTTTTCTTTCAGTTTTATAGTACAAAATAGCAACAGAGTTTTGGGCAACCGGAGAAGCCAGTCTGTAACTTTACATGACTACTAATAGCTGTGCCAAATATTTACTTGGTGTCTTAAAAATGTGCACAGCACTGTGATTTTATTAGAGAACTGGGTTAATTATGTTCTTTTTAATGTCAACATTTATTAAAAAGATAAAAACAAGCTGTTATGGGAGATTTTTATGCTTTTGGTGTTTAAAAAATAAAGAAGCGAAAAAAGAAAAAAATTAAAAGCCCATCAGCCCAGAATCCTTTGATTCTTATAAGTTGCTGGATGCAATGAACCAGGCTCATACCATGAATTTTAAATGCCTTGTTATTGAAGTAGGAAGAATATAATCTGACTGTTGAAATATCAGGGGCTCCACACTGTTTTTTATGTGTTTCCTCACTGAATCTGGAGACTCCTGGAGCACCCAGTTCTGTCAGTGCTTGCATAGGAATAGGAGAAGGTATTCCTGTAGTTTTACCTTTTTTTGGGTGGATGTGACAAGACAAAGGCATCAGGTTGGACAAAATCATCTGCCAAGCAGGAATTTGAACGCTGAATTGAGGAAAGTTGAAACAGTCTCCATTAGGGAACGTGCCGAGCATGTCTATTGTATAACACTGCAGCAATACTGAAATGCAAATGGCTGCTGGCTGTGCGCAGGCAGGTCTTTAATATCTCAGGATTTGGTGAATAATAAGCTAAGACCCTTTTTCATGCCACCTGTGTGATGAATTCTTATTACCAATGTTTTTTAAAGCATAGTAAGCATGTACGTTAAATGTGTATACTTAATTAAATTTTACCAGTGTATTACAAAAGAAAAAATGAAAATGTTAGAAGAGCAACCAAATTTGCAATTAAGTAACGACTAATTACTAAATAGCATAACTTTTCCATTCTATGGCCCTCTATTGTACATTTATTTTGATATGCAAAACAACATGTATTTACACTTCCGAGATGCCTGTCAAAGCTAAGAATGTATTTCACAGGGGTACTGCAAATGGTCTGTGTTAGGGCAGTGTTCTGCTCCACAGATTAGTTCTGCTGAGGAGCTGTGTGTGTTAGTACAGCTGATCTGCTTTTGCTGATTGTGCTGCTTGTTCAAGTGAGCTGAGCTAGTGCAAAACCTTAGGTATACGTTCAGATACATAGCATGACGTACATAGATGAGCACCACTGCATGGTAACACTCAGCTTTGAGGACACCTGTATTTGTTTATATCTGCTTTGTATACCTTCTTTATAACTGCCTTCCAGTGATCATGACAGAGCATGGTTTTGCTATTTCATTTATATTTCTCTTAAATAGTGAAGAAAATTTGAAACTTAGTATTTTTGTGTCAGAGTCCCACTTCTGTAGGAAAGGAATCTTTTCATAACCTTTTGCTTCAGTCACTTCCTGTGTTTTTTTCTTTCTTCAGTTTTGCCTTTTTCATTGTGCAAGTCTGTGTTGTCATTTTCAAAAACTGACTAATTTAGGCAATTTTTCATGTGTTTAGACACATCTTTGTGACATTTCTCAAAATGTCTCTACTAAAAATTTCAAGTCTTGTCAGTAATGTTCTTTGGAGTGAGAGTGCTTTTCAGCCACTGTACTTGCAAAATTTTTAGCTATCACTCGTTTTTAACCAATCATAAAATGGTTTATCTCTTGTTCCTTTTAAAATATTTTTGCCAAGTTTAAACATGTGGAACATACATATGAAACTTGTAATGAAGATGAGAGAAAATGGGTAAAAAGCGAGAGAGTAAGACCAAACTTTTCATGTTCCCTCTCCAGGATAACCCATTTAGAGGTCAGAATAGCCAGCATAATTGATTCCTGCCAGAGGCAGTATGAATTTATATCTTTACCCTTGACTTGACTTTTAGCCTATATTTGTTTAGCCATTTAAATTGTTGTAGCCATTTCTTTCGATCATGCCCTTGGCAGTCTCATTGTTGACACTTTCACTACACTTCCTCTGCACTTGAAGTCATAATGCCTGGAAATACTTTTGAAAGAAAGCATGTAGGCTACAACTGAATACTGTGTAACTCTAATCCCAATGCTTTTTCAATTGAAGCAAGCATTGTGTAGTATGAGGTATGTTTCCTCACAGGGAAGTTCTGACTAAATATTGAAATTGTAATCTTGATATTGTAATCTTGATATTGCATTAGCTGTGAAAAGCAAACTTAATGCTTTAAAGATGTAATTAAGGCTATTTAGAGAGAAAAGTTGATTTTAAGGTGTCCGGAAGATAAATTAAAGGAATTCGGTTGCCTTTGATTGAAGGGGGGGGGGGGGCGGGATTTATGTTCAGAACAAGAATTTCGAAAATTTGTAGGCCAAACTATCATCCCCCCCTGAGATTCTGTTATTTACTACATCTACTTTTGTATCAAACATTTCCTTACAGCATGTTTTAGAATTGATCAGAATCCCATTGCAAAATTAAAGGGCCAGCAGAGCGACTTTACTGCTGCAAAGGTGCAGTAGCGTAGTGTAGGGAGGAGTGTGTGTTTCCTAGCAGTGTCTAAATGTCTGTATAATTCCCTGTCCTTCCAATGACTCTTTGAGCAGGAATGGTTTTCCTCTTATACTGAGGATTGGCTGTGGCCATTGAGGACCACAGGCCTTCTGCTTCTGAGTGAGGTTTCAGGATTAGTCTCTAAGTCACGTCCCCTTAATGAAATAAGAAGCAAGGCAGTTGGAGGTTAGGTGCTCGAGAGATAAATGTTTTAATCCCCAGTGTCCGTGTGGTTACCCTTCAGCATGAAGCCATAGCTCATGCTGTTGGAGCTCCCAGTGCTCTACACTCACAGTCCAGTGCCCTCTCCTGAAAGCAGGTACACAGACCTTCCCTTTCAAGAGCAGAGCACAGGTCACTCTTCCTCCGAAAACATCTTTCTTGTAAAGATCTACTGCTGAATGGGTCTCTTGTTAATTTACACAGTAGAAAGCTAAGAAACTCACCCAGATGCTGGAGAGCTGAATCTGTTGTTCAGTAACTGCTGCCTCTGTGCTATAGCTTAGTGGAGAGCATCCTAGTCCTTCGTTTAGGTGGAGACCATTTTGCTGTATAGAAAATAATGCCAAGATTCATAGTCCAAAGAGTGGGGGCACAGGTAGCAGCTGAGTGCTGTAATGTATTTACCAGCCTTTGGGCACATAAACAACTGCTCATGGGTTTGGGCCTGGCCCAGTCTTTCTGTCCCTTTTCCTTCTCAACATGCTTTGCACCATAATAGGTTTTGGTTTTTTTTCTTGGATGTCTTACTTGGAATAACACGAAGTTTCAGGCTTCCAGGGAGACCTCAACACGAACTCACACAGACATCTCAAATCTCTGTAACTTTGGGTATGTGCGGAAGTGCCTTTACGCTAGGGGAACTTGAAAGTGAGACCTTGGAAAAGCTCACATGACTTTGAAGAAGAAAGTTTGGTGACAGATAGGCAAAGCATTTTAGGAAAGGGGTTTTGGTGTGAGAGCCAGCCAAAGACAAGGATGTTGGAGTAATTTCAGAGTTACCGGTTGCTCCAGTGAAAGCAGCTGTTGCTCAGTCAGCAGACAGTAGTCAGCCATTTGTATGTTCCTGTGCCCTTGCATGGGGGAGACTGAGCAGGTGTAACTGTGAGGTGCCAGTCTGTACCTGTTGAGATGGCACATCACTCCCTCTGTTCTTGAATTCTAGCCCTAGGAAATCTGGCACCAGTTCCCAGAGCAGACACAAATTGGCTGTATTGGGGACCAGTGCTCCCTCTATGTTACTCTCGCAAGCTATGCCTTCTGATGGGAATCTGCATCTTCTAGGGATTATTAGCTCAGAATTTGAAAGAATCTGAATAGTAAACAAGGGCACAAGTGTTTTCAGATCTGCAGTTTCTTGCTCATTTTCTCTTCCTTGTTCTTGCTGATGAACAGTTTAGTTCCCACATTAATTGTGGAGTCGTGTCAGCAAGGGGCTGTGTGGCCTGGGGGAGCTCCCCAGAGGCAAGCTGTTAAAGGCTGCACAGCTGTGAGATTGAGAGTGCAGGCAGGAGCATGCCAGGTGCTTTCCAGCAACTGCAGCCATTGGAGCCCCCCAGCTTTGGGATGAGGAACTTAATGCTGCTGCAGTTCCTCTTGTGTCTCCATTGCTATTCCCTCCCTGCACACACACAGGAAGTATAAAGGCATTTCCTCATTCTGTACAGGATGAGCAGATGCACTCTGCCTCCCGTGTAATATAATCACTACTGGGGGTTGAAATGAAAATATCCCTGTAATACAGCACCAAGATGTCAGTGACTTCTCTTCAGCTGTTTCCACTTTGTGGGGAGTACCTGTGTATGTGGAGCTCTATCTAATACAGCATGCTGCTAGACAGTGGTGCCATTCTGCTGCTCTTTGCTGTCCAAAATATTGTGCAGATTGAAACTGCTGTGATTTTTGAAGGGGGTGTGGCTACAGTTGCAGGAGATGTGTTTTGTTGTGCTTTCTTTTTTCCCCCCTCACAGAAAACTAATAAGAAACTTGTTGCCTCAGGAGACCAAGTCAAATGAATTTCTAAGAGGCTGGGCACTGTCATATAGCAACATTTCAGCCTTATGCTTAGGGGAAATTGCCTGCAAGGATGAGGAAGCAGAGCTGTGTATCTGCAGTGGTTTTGGCTGGATTTTGCATCCCATTGCTTTTCACTGAAGCATTAAATAGTGACTACTCCGAGAGACAGGATATTAAACTTGGTACAATTGCATATGTGCTTCTTAGAGCTTTTGACTCTTAAGAAGTGAATGAATTCCCTTATAAAACTTTTGTTCTAGTCCTTGTAATTAAATAATATAATAAAAAAAAAATGTTGTATAATGTATATGCAGTTTCCAGTTTTGACTTAAAAAGGCAAGTTTAGACCTGCTCATGACTCCCTCCTGCTCTGCTTAGGTGCTGGCACACAAGGTAAACTGCTTTGTCAGCAAAGCAAAACATGTAATTAGAATTAAATTTCAGTTGAATTGGGAAGAAACCACTGTGTTCTTGCCACCTCAGCTCCTGGATTTCATATAGACAGACTGAAAGACTTCAGTGTTGGCTGAATTCTGATTTTGAATTAGTCTTACAGACTCTGTAACCTGGTGAATCCTACTTTTTATTTCCTTTTCCTTTTTTTTGTTTTTTTTTTGGTAGTTCTCATCCTCGTATACCCACCTATACCCACCTTTATGCTGTTGTAACTTCATACCAGGCCAAAAGGTTGCAAATCTCTTCACACTGTCACTTTTTTTTTTCCCCAGGAAAGAAACATGTTGGGGCTTGAAGGGAGCTATCAAATGCATGGGAGACATTGAAAGAACTTAATATGAGAGACGATGTGTGGGCAAAGATAGCAGAGAACCTGCTGAAGTGCTGTGCTTACAGGGTCAGAACATAGCAGCTGACCCCCCTGAGACTACCTCTGTACTAATTGAAAATATAAGAAAAATGCCGCCCAGGGACAGCGTTTTCTGGCTTCTTCCTGCCAAGCGGCAGGATACAACTCTTGTCCACAGTGGCTAAGCTGTCAGGCCTCTGCCAAAACCCAGGTGCCCAGATCCAGCCTGCCTGCTGGGAATGGTTCTGGCGCCTGCTTCATCCTGTGTTATCCAGGAGAGCGTGACGTTGTCTGAGCCAAAACCCTGAAATGTGCTAATTGTTAAACATTTTGAGCAGTATTGGAATCTCTGTCTTAACCATGTCTTCTTTAGTTGCCATTTAGCCCAGCTTATGCAAGCTTCCTCACAGATATATTGGGGTTTTAAGCTTAGAGCCATGGAAAGGTTGGTTGGAAGGGAGTTCTGGAGGTTACCAAGTTCAGCTTCCTGGAAGGAGTGGAATGTGTCTGGTTCAGAATTAATGAGTCCTAAAGGTAGCTGTAGAGGTTTTAAGAGTTCTGTTTCATGAGCAGTGTAAATTAATTTTTTATTTTTCTTTGTTTTAGTGGGATTTGGCAGAACCCTGTGTCAAGTACATAGTGCTAGGTTGTGTGTCCCTGGCAAGCATAGTGTGTCATCAATCCCAGACAAACCTTTTGCCTGGATAAATGTTAGGAGTGTTTGTCTTTGCCGTGCTGCAGGCAGCATGGTGGCAGCCATGTGTACTCTGGGCAGGCTCCAGCTGTTCTTGATCTCTCCTCAGTGTAGTTAATTCCATGCAGTATTTCTACCTCTGCTATGTCACGGTTTAGGAGTGGTACCCCACAATTTAGTGCTTCCACAGAAGCTCTCCAAACCATGCTGCCGCTCACTCGCTCCCACACTCTGCTGCCCCCCTACAGTGGGCTGGAGAGGAGAATTGGAGGCATAAAAGATGAAGATCATGGGTTGAGATAAGAACATTTTCTGGGAAATGGCAATGAGACAGGAACAGTAAAGGCAACAATATTAATGACAGACGGTACGAGAAAAGAGATGTTATTGCTCACTGTGGAAACCCCACAATAAACAACACCCAGCTGGTCCCTCTGCCATGCTACCCCCACTGCTCCTTCCACTTGGAATTGGAGCCATAAGGAGCCTCTACTGCCTGGAAAAGACTCCCTCCCCCCTGCCCCGGTAATGATGTGAGGTGGTCTAGAATACTGTTGATGTCCTGGCCATGCCCCCTCCAGGCCACTGCAAAAGTTAACCCTGTCCTGGCCGGAACCAGGACATGTTGCTAAATTTCTGCTTGAATACTTAGCTTTATAATATTCTACTCAACCTCAGGAATATTTAGGCATTTAATTTCTTAATTTTGGTATCACAGAATAATTTAGGTTGGAAAAGACCTCAAAGATCATTGAGTCCAGCCATTAACGTGACAAGTCCACCACTAAACTATGTCCCCAAGTCTCACATCTGCATGTTATTTAAATGCCTCTAGGAATGGTGACTCCAGAGTGACTTCCCTGGGCAGCCCATTCCCACGTTTGACCACCCCTTCAGTGAAGAAATCTTTCCCAATATCCCATCTAAACGTCCCCTGGCATAGCTTGAGGCCATTTCCTCTTCTCCTGTGACTTGTTGCCTGGAAGAGGAGGCCAGCCCCCACCTGCCTAAAACCTCCTTTAAGGGAGTTTTAGAGAGTGATAAGGCCCTCCCTGAGTCTCCTTTCCTCCAGGCTGAACACCCGCAGCTCCTTCAGCTTCTCTTCATATGAGTCACTCTCTAGACCTTCACCAGCTTCATTTCCCTTCTTTGGACTCGTGCCCAACTTAGTCTCATCTGCAGACTGCCTGAGGAGACACTTGATCCCCTTGTCCAGATCACTGATATAGATATTTAAACAGGACTAACCTCAGCTGAGCCCTGGGAAACACCACTAGTGACCAACTACTGGATTTAATTCAATTCCTCATCATTCTCTGGGCCATCCAGCCAGCCAGTTTTTACACCCATCCAACATGTAAGCAGCCAGTTTGTCCATGAGGGTGCTGACAGAAACACCAAAGGCTTTAGTAAAGTCCAGGTAGACAACATATACAGCCTTTGCCTCAACCACTAGGCAGGTCACCTTGTCAGTGTTGGAAATGATAGTGACAACAGGAGGGGAACAGGTTAGTCAAGGGGGACCTGCCTTTCATAACCCGTGGTGGCTGGGAGAGGAGAATGTCTGGGAGGCACTTGGTGCCTCTTAACTGGTGTGGGTGGCTTCTGAAATCCAGGTGTTTGTGGAGCGCAAATTAGTATATGGTCTTTGTGTCTTCACTGTCTTTTATCTGTCTGTAATACTGGAATTATCAGATTGAATTCTTAAAGGGTGATGTGAACACCGGTTATGTCTCGTGTATTCAGCAATGGGAGCTGTAGTGTTCAGGATGATTTCTTTTTACTTAATTTCTTCCCTGATTGTGAACATTCCTTCCTCCTGTGGCAGCCAAGGGAGGGACCAAGTCAGGCTCTTTGAAGAGAAACTCTCTTTTTTTTTTTCTTTGTTTGAAATTTCGTAACGTAGCCTAGAAAAAGACAGTGATGCTGTTGACATCGTGGGAAAAATATTCCCTGACAGCAATCTGTTACAGATTATTCTAGTGAAACAACCATCCCCATACATGTCAAGTTAGAATAGGATTTAAGATTTCTTTTTTTTTCTCTGTTGCTTCACTATCTCCTAGTTAGTTATATGTAATTTCATATAAAATGGTTATTCAAAACTAGAAGTGGCAACTTGCTGGTATTTTGAAATAAAAATTACTTTGGAGGATACGATTGTATATTCTGCAGCTGGATGTTTCAGTGCCTCGTTGCCTCTGTTCCTGTTACAGGTACATGTGACAGCATTGCAGCAATGAGTGGAATTTTAAAGAGGAAGTTTGAAGAAGTTGATGGCTCCTCACCGTGTTCCTCTGTGCGGGAATCAGATGATGATATTTCTAGCAGTGAAAGTGCTGACAGTGGGGATAGTGTCAATCCGTCCACTTCTAATCATTTTACCCGTAAGTACTAACTCTGTGTACCTAAAGAATTATTTCTGTTTCTCAAACTAAAATAAATTTTGTGGTTAGATAAGCATGATGATTTTTAATGGAAAAGATCATAAAATGGACTCTCTGTAATGTCCAGTTTGGAATTTGCTCACAATGACCTAGTAAAATAAACTTATGTCCTTTTGACTTCTCGTCTGTTTTACTCTGTTATTGTAAAAGTTTGAAATCTCTTGGAAGCTCCTACCTATTTGCTATTTGAATTACATAGTTGTTTGTAGTTAATGTTCTGGGTTGTGTTCAAAATATTTCAAACAGATACTGCAGGGTAAGTCCTTTAGCTCAGTTGATTTATTGTTCCTTAGCTAAATGTATTGCAGCTGTCAGCTCTCTGTAATGCAATAGCGGTAAGACTTCTTCTCTAAATACAATATAAATTTTCTTTTATTTGGAATTGATATATATTGTTTATGGTACACATAATTTCAATAGTTTTTGTTTTTCACATAGCATATCTCTGTACTTTGAAATGGTTTTGTGTACAAATAAGAATTTGGTCTTAAGTTAGCAAAGCTACATTTGCAGCATGTATTTCTGGGAACAATAAATTTACCGTTTATGTTTGCAGTTTATGATATTTGTTTTAGGTGGTTATATTGTTTATTAATAGTGAACTGCATGTTCTAAAAAGCAGGTCTTTGCTTCCTTTAACTCTGTTGCATTTAGGTCTCCCCTATGGAGTTATTTCTTAAAACTGTGAGCCAAGGAGTAGATGGGACTCCTCATCAGTGCCCCTACAGAATGTGGCCCGTGTACCTGAGTGGTTTGGATTGTGTGTAGAAATCGTGTTTGTAGCATGTAATATAAATGACACCTGACTTGTGTCAGGTAGCATGTGATATGAATGACACCTGATTTGTCTGCCAAGTGCTGCTGTTCAGTGTGGGTGGGTGGGCATTTGGATGTGGGGGTCTGAATCCTCTTTGCTCTAGTATGGAACATTCCTGTGCAGAGGAGGGACAGGCACAACTTTTCAAATGGGCTTACATGGAACACTCTGAAGGTGCTATATTATATTTAAGATGCACTAGTATGGGACCTATTTTATTGAAATGCCACAAACGTGTAAGTAACCCAGTAAACCTTTTTCGTAGTATTAAGAAATACCTTCATGACAATATTACCTCCCTACTGATATTTTAACATTTGTATGTTGAAGAAGTTAGTTGATTATTCATCATAGACTGAAAACAGGCTTTTTATATCAGTCATTCCCACCCACATGGAAGACCACAATTTTATTGTGAATACACAGATGATAAAATGAATGGGAATGATTCAGGGGACAAACTTGGAATTTGTAGTACGTGCATGTAACAATAAGCTTTAATTGTAGTTGACATAATAAATAATTTAGTTTAAAGGAATGTTCCTTTCTGTAAGAGCAACAGTAATAGTGTTATGATTAATGATTTGTCTAACTGAGATATTTGTAGCCAGAGTAATAAATGTTTATCTGTGCTGCACTCACACAGAAATTGTACATATTACATTTTTTAAAAATACATCTGTATGTATCAGTTGGTGATAGAGAAATAGAGCAAATAGTTTGCATGTGCATTGATACTACTTTTAAAAAAATACTATCTTTAATATAGATGCACCAGCCTAAATTCCAAGAAATCAAATACAGAACCCCCATATTATGTAAGAGCTACTAAGTGATACTCACCTGAAAATTACATGCGCATGTAATGTATACTAACAAAACGGTTAACAGTGTACATTGGAAGGTATTTTGTTCGTGCTTTAAACTCATTCATCTTACATAATAAAAGACAAGGGCTTTTTTAAGTTTAATATTTGAATCTATATTTTTAATGATGAGTTCTGCAAGGCTTTTTCAGTGAGCAGACTGAAAAGAGCCAGTGCACTAAAACAGCTGGCCAGATTCCTTGGCTCTGTTACATGCCTGAGTACCTCCTTGTTGGAGGTTATCTTCCTAAGCTGTTTCCTGACATGTTTTATACCATTTTCTTTTCTATTTAGAGAGACACTGTCAGATCTTGTATACTATGTTTTTTCTGGTCTGTTTTCATATAGGCAAATATAAAGTTCAGTATAAACTCTCTTTTACTGACTGGAAAATGGGGAGGGGGTTGTGTGACCTGTAGTCAACATCAAGATCTATATATTAATTCTTAAACTGGGAATTAAAAAAAGAAATCCTAACTTGGTCCTCTAAGTCTTATTTGTCCATTCTAATTGACCTGAGAAAGAGGTAATTTTAAATCACTTGTAACTACAACCCCTTCAGAGCTTTAGCAAGCAGGCAGTTTGCATCTAAATCCATCTAGAACAGCTGATGCATCCCTGTATTTACACAACCCTTGAAACAATATGTCTTGGGTCAGGTAAACAGGAGCCTTTCAATGATCCTGCTCCATTAGTCTTAAGGTCATTTTAACCTGCCAGCTAAATGGGGCACACATCTGCTGTGGATCATTCAGGTAGGGCAGAACTACTAGAAGATAGCTCTGTTCTCAGCAATTAACCCTGTAGTGTGATGGCAGAAAATATGTGAATGAGGTGGCCCTAAGCGCTATTGCTTGTGACTATTACACAGCGAGAAGTATAAAGTTTCTTTAACAGTATATCCATTTAAACAAATAAAGACGCCAACAACAAAAAAATTAATAAATCCCCAGCCTAAGTTGCAGGCAGTTTTTTCTGAGTCAGTAAATAAAAATTACAGTCTGTAAAGAATAGACAACTTCTACCACATTCATAATAAAACAAAAAACACAAACAAATCCAAAACCAAACAATTAGCATTTTCTTGATTACATGTGTGCATTTTTACAGATGTGCACATTTTTACAGATGCGCACATTTTTAAATCTCTTAGCGAATGGTGGTGGAGTGCCTTCATTACCACTTGCAGATATAATCCCTTCTGTGTTTTTTACTTACCTTTCTTAGTCTATTGAAACAATTTCAGTTTGATTGAGCAGGTCATTAGTCACTGCAGATTTACCTTAATGGATGCCAAAGCATATTCCTGGCTAGTCCACATTCCTGTGCCTTTTCTCAGCCATGCCTTTGTACCAGAAGGAAGGATGTTCGTCTTCAAGTAGAGGTCCAAGTGTGCATATACAGTATTAGGACTTAGAGATACATGGCATACAGGGTGGGAGCACTCACGGTGCCATTTCAGCTCCTTTCAGTTGCCCTGTTCAGTTCTGGTAATCCACTGCTGTGTTTCATCAGCTCCACAGCAAGCTGAAAAACCTGGAATTGCTGTTCAGGTTTTCAGTACAACACCATGATTATTTCCATATTGTGTGCACTGGGGATCGCTGGGTTGCACATTCCAGCTCAGGTGTAGGAATTTGTGCCCTTCCAGGAAAGGGTAATGAAGCTGGTGAAGGGTCTGGAACATAAATGCTGTGAGGAGCAGCTGAGGGAGTTGGGGATGTTCAGTGTGGAGAAAAGGAGGCTCAGGGGAGACCTTACTGCTCTCTACAGCTCCATGAAGGGTTGTGGCAAGGTGGGGGTCAGTCTCTTCTTACAGACCAGGGGAAATGACCTCAAAGTGTTCCAGGAGAGGTTGAGGTTGGATATTAGAAAAAATTGCTTCACTGAAAGAGTAGTTAAGCATTGGAACAAGCTCCCCAGGGACGTGGAGGAGTCGCCATACCTGGAAGTATTCAGAAAATAAGTAGACATGGCACTTCATGATACAGTTTAAAGGGCATGGTGGTATTTGGTCGAAACTTGTATTTGATGATCTTGGAGGTCTTTTCCTCTGCCATTTCAGCTTCAGAGTTGTGTAGCTGAAACTTTTTGAGTTCTTTTCCTGGCCTGCAGAGTCTCTTGAAATCACCAGCAGCAGCTTATCTGATAAGGTGATCCTGACCAACAGGAGGTGGTGCCATCACACAGTCTGGTTGATGTCCTCAGTCAGTTATCTCTCTATTGCCATTAACACTATCGCTGTCATGAGCGAGGTTATCCTGAGGCCGTAATCATAGGTCCCGTCATTCCACTGATTGGGGTTCTGTCTTTAGAGTGCTGGATGCCTTAGGTTTGTTAGGAATGTGGCAGGTCACNGTATACTATGTTTTTTCTGGTCTGTTTTCATATAGGCAAATATAAAGTTCAGTATAAACTCTCTTTTACTGACTGGAAAATGGGGAGGGGGTTGTGTGACCTGTAGTCAACATCAAGATCTATATATTAATTCTTAAACTGGGAATTAAAAAAAGAAATCCTAACTTGGTCCTCTAAGTCTTATTTGTCCATTCTAATTGACCTGAGAAAGAGGTAATTTTAAATCACTTGTAACTACAACCCCTTCAGAGCTTTAGCAAGCAGGCAGTTTGCATCTAAATCCATCTAGAACAGCTGATGCATCCCTGTATTTACACAACCCTTGAAACAATATGTCTTGGGTCAGGTAAACAGGAGCCTTTCAATGATCCTGCTCCATTAGTCTTAAGGTCATTTTAACCTGCCAGCTAAATGGGGCACACATCTGCTGTGGATCATTCAGGTAGGGCAGAACTACTAGAAGATAGCTCTGTTCTCAGCAATTAACCCTGTAGTGTGATGGCAGAAAATATGTGAATGAGGTGGCCCTAAGCGCTATTGCTTGTGACTATTACACAGCGAGAAGTATAAAGTTTCTTTAACAGTATATCCATTTAAACAAATAAAGACGCCAACAACAAAAAAATTAATAAATCCCCAGCCTAAGTTGCAGGCAGTTTTTTCTGAGTCAGTAAATAAAAATTACAGTCTGTAAAGAATAGACAACTTCTACCACATTCATAATAAAACAAAAAACACAAACAAATCCAAAACCAAACAATTAGCATTTTCTTGATTACATGTGTGCATTTTTACAGATGTGCACATTTTTACAGATGCGCACATTTTTAAATCTCTTAGCGAATGGTGGTGGAGTGCCTTCATTACCACTTGCAGATATAATCCCTTCTGTGTTTTTTACTTACCTTTCTTAGTCTATTGAAACAATTTCAGTTTGATTGAGCAGGTCATTAGTCACTGCAGATTTACCTTAATGGATGCCAAAGCATATTCCTGGCTAGTCCACATTCCTGTGCCTTTTCTCAGCCATGCCTTTGTACCAGAAGGAAGGATGTTCGTCTTCAAGTAGAGGTCCAAGTGTGCATATACAGTATTAGGACTTAGAGATACATGGCATACAGGGTGGGAGCACTCACAGTGCCATTTCAGCTCCTTTCAGTTGCCCTGTTCAGTTCTGGTAATCCACTGCTGTGTTTCATCAGCTCCACAGCAAGCTGAAAAACCTGGAATTGCTGTTCAGGTTTTCAGTACAACACCATGATTATTTCCATATTGTGTGCACTGGGGATCGCTGGGTTGCACATTCCAGCTCAGGTGTAGGAATTTGTGCCCTTCCAGGAAAGGGTAATGAAGCTGGTGAAGGGTCTGGAACATAAATGCTGTGAGGAGCAGCTGAGGGAGTTGGGGATGTTCAGTGTGGAGAAAAGGAGGCTCAGGGGAGACCTTACTGCTCTCTACAGCTCCATGAAGGGTTGTGGCAAGGTGGGGGTCAGTCTCTTCTTACAGACCAGGGGAAATGACCTCAAAGTGTTCCAGGAGAGGTTGAGGTTGGATATTAGAAAAAATTGCTTCACTGAAAGAGTAGTTAAGCATTGGAACAAGCTCCCCAGGGACGTGGAGGAGTCGCCATACCTGGAAGTATTCAGAAAATAAGTAGACATGGCTGGCACTTCATGATACAGTTTAAAGGGCATGGTGGTATTTGGTCGAAACTTGTATTTGATGATCTTGGAGGTCTTTTCCTCTGCCATTTCAGCTTCAGAGTTGTGTAGCTGAAACTTTTTGAGTTCTTTTCCTGGCCTGCAGAGTCTCTTGAAATCACCAGCAGCAGCTTATCTGATAAGGTGATCGTGACCAACAGGAGGTGGTGCCATCACACAGTCTGGTTGATGTCCTCAGTCAGTTATCTCTCTATTGCCATTAACACTATCGCTGTCATGAGCGAGGTTATCCTGAGGCCGTAATCATAGGTCCCGTCATTCCACTGATTGGGGTTCTGTCTTTAGAGTGCTGGATGCCTTAGGTTTGTTAGGAATGTGGCAGGTCACAGGGCTCTGAGAAAACCCTTTGGTCTCTAAGTGCTCTTACTGTCTTTTGATTTTGTTGTTAAAGATAGTGAGGACTTTGAAAACACAAATACATCCCTGTTGCAGTTCCTTCAATATGCCCTGTAAAACACTGTTTGAATTTTCTAGAGTTGCTAACATAGTGAGATTGCCTCATCTACGTGGCCATGCATAACTTGAAAGAAGGTATGAAATCCTTAGGAAGGTATAGCTTCTCCTGAATTACCTTTATAGAAGGATAAAGTTTTATTTGGTGTAAGGTCAATAGCACAAGACACTACCTGAGCTTTGAACTTAAGTTGTGTGTTTCATTGCTGGTTAATGATAGAGATCTAAATGAGTTAGAAGTGGTGGTGCTGGTTTACTATGGGGAGACACTTAGGTGTAGCTAAATGCAGGTATTCCTTCTTTCATGGCATTTTGAAGTTATTTATGTTGCCAGCAACCAAGCTTGAAATTTCCTTGTTAATGAGGAATATGTTCTTATTGCTATTTGTTGACTCATGTTATGAAATGCTAACAGGTTGAGAGGTTCTTGTATTTGATTTTAAAATGTCAGCTCATCTGAGCAGTAAAAGGAAATGCAAATAAATTCAACGAAATGTAGTGCAATGTCTTTGCTCAAGCGCACGCAGAATGACAGGACAGGGTATACCATGACAGCATCTTTTCATCTGGAATAAGGACTACTGTAGGGAGAATTGTTAAAAATTGAAAAGAGGGGTTATAAGGCAGGCTTCCACTAGTTTTTAAGAATGATTTATGCAACTAATTCTGTTTATATATATTTAAGTACATTCTCTGTTATAAATTAGTACAGTTGGTACACAGTACAACCAGAGAGACAGGTTTTGCCTTACATGATGTTTTTGCTGGTTTAGAAAACATCAAACAAATTTTTTTTGTTGGAAGATGTTCGTGATAGATATGCAAAATATGTTCGCAAATGCAAAGTCACAGACAGCTGAATGGGTAGCTGTATTTGTATGAAATGGCCATTCACAGAAGTCACACATAGGATGGCACAAAGGATTGCCTGTAGTGTCATAGGAGAGCTCAGCGAATCCAGTTGTTATGCATGGGTGTTCCCGCAAGGATCCCTGGTAGGACTTTTCTCCTCACAAAGCTGGGGCCAAGGTCAGGAATAATCATCTATGAAACAGCAGCTGGCATTTAGAGGAAATGGTGAGGCAGAGAGCACTTAACCATCTCCACTCCTCCCCACAGGCTGATTGTATTTGCAGAATGGAGAAACTGGATTAGCATGATTAATGTCACAGAAAAGCATTCTGAAGGTAGAGGGTGCTGAGGAAGTAAACTTAAAGCTTTCACTGAAATTTTAGTGGTAAACTTCTAGCTTTTAGCTTGCATCCCAACAGTTAAAAATTTCTGTGAGATTTTAGACAAAACCTTTGACAATGAGGTAAAATGCTTAAAATACAATTTAAAAATCTCTCTATTCATGTCAGACTTGTCTGTGAGCTAGTAATTTTCAAAAACCTTTTGAAATGTGACTTAAATATACCTAGCATTACACGAGCATTCTCATCCAGCTCCTCCTGTGAGGTGAATTTACTTTTGGTTTTACCCTAAAGGAAGAAGGATAGAGCAGTGAAGTGCTCTAGGTAGATGTTGCTGTTCCACAGCATTGTCCCTCTCCTCTCAAATTTCCACTGTGTATGCAGTTCCCTTCAAGACTTCCAGCTTCAAATCTATTCTAGAAAATACCTCCCTTGTCCTCAAGTCCACATTTCTTTTGGAGGGTGTATTTTACATCACAGCATTTTCTCTTAATGTGGATTTCCAGCATGTAGGAAAAAATGTTTTATCATTCAGGGTTGGAAACTTGTAAATTGAGTGTATGGAGACTTTTAGAAAAATATCTTTTGGAAGACAGTGGGATCGAAGGAGAGGTAGGAGAAAGAGGTAGAAGCAATTTCTGGGTACAACATTTTCCTAGTTTTTGTTTTCTGAGTGTTGGGAAGGAAGCTGGTTTTTATAAGCAGTGTCCTGACCTGGATTACCAGGATGGATTAGGCTTTGCTGTTCTGTGGTGTTAGACTTGATGAAACACTGCATGGGAAAGTCACAGAGCAGGTGGAGAATGGTGCTAATCCTTCTTGCCATAATGGTTTATATGACTCTGAGTATGTAAAAATCAGACAAACGGTTAGTAGAGTGTAAGAAATGCAGCATTTCCGCTGGGCTACGATAGAGCTTTAATCCAAAAGGCTGCTTCACACACGCTTTTTCCAGCCTTTTGAAATTTTCACGTGCCTAAGATATTTCTGCACTGGTGACAATGAATTGCTTTGCCCTCATTGATGCAGGAGTGTGAGTAATCTGCTGGGGAGCCATATGGTTCACATTTATTTTAATGTGCCTTTGAAATCAGGAGAATAGCTGAGGCAGCAGAAGAAAGTGCTTATGTCTTGGAGTTCAGCCAGAACTGAGATCATTTAAGTTTCATAATCAAACAACTACCAGTTTTCTGGGTAAAAAAAGTTAGAGAAACATGATGGGTTTAAAATGTCATTCCTGTCGGGATTGTATGAAATTAAGAAGGAGATTATGCGTTTGATGGATGAATACAATTTCAGCGGATGCTCTTCTTAGGTGGAGGTTTGGATTCTGTTTCAGCCGCTAAGCATGCAGAAGGAAGTGCTGTGTCTTCCACAGGTTTCACACTGCTGTAGCTCCACTTCCCAGCTTAGAAAATGAGGATGTTGAAAGGCAGATGACCAGTGCTGCTGCACAGTGCTGTGTATGTACAAGAGAGCAAGTCAGGGAAGCTTTGTGTCAGTCTGCCAGTGTATTATTGCTGTTGCTTACCTTTTTCACCAGTTATAATTTATTCATATACAAATGAGACCTCAGTGATGCTTTGTACTGCTAGTGCAAATATTGATTTTCCCATTTGGAAAATTTCCAAAGTTGGATGGGCCAGTGATGACATCTGTTACCAAGATACAAGAAATAAATGATGACTAAGTATGATAAAACCTGAATTTTTCAAATGTGGAAAGAGTTGGGGTTTGTATCTTCTGATTTTTCACGCATTCACTAATAGATGAGTAACAGTTATTTTCAGGGATGCTTGAAGAAACTACAGCTTGGGGTGAAGAAGGGCGGGGCACCAGAAGCAGCTGCAGAACTTTATCCCAGCAGTGGGAGGAGGCAGTGGCTGGGAGTGTTGACTGCAGGTGGTGCCCACCAGTGTCTTCCCCACACACCTCTCAGGGCTGGGGGCTTCCCAGCCTGGCTGGGGGCTGTGGGTGGGATGGGCAAGCAGGTAAACAGTTCAGCCCCATGTGCTGAGGTCAGTAGGAATCTTTGCTTCTGTCTCTCCACTCCTTGGAAAATATCCTGGTATGAGGTAGGGAGAGGAAAAAAGGGCACATTATTTCAGAAGTTAGGGTGCTGCTGATTCATAGCTTTGCATAAGCTGTGGAAAAGTGTCATGATTCTTCAGTCTCCCAGTGATATATAGCAGTACAGTTTTTTGTTTGCAATACAGAAGTGCAAAAAATCTTATTGTTACGAGACTGTCGGTAGGAATAAGGTGATGGCAACCATCTGGTTTCTTCCCTATAACTACAAAGATGCCTTTTTCAACCTAGAAATGAAACTCGGGATAACTTCAGTGTAGGAGGTAATATAAAAGTGCATCTTTATTGGAGCTCCAGGGGCAGTTATGGGAGAATATCCACAAAAGCTCACCCCCACAGGGGTGAGTCCAGTTTTACAGGTTTTAGGAAGTTAGCATAGTTGTTAAAAAGCACCAAGTAGGAGGACAAGTGGTGATGCAGTTCCCCCCAGGTCAAGTCCCTTCTCTGGAGCCCCCACCCACCTTTGTACTCGCTGTACTTGCTTACAAAATGTGTCTGAAAGACCTTGTTCTCAACCTTGGCTCCCCAGGAAAAACTGAGTTAGGATAGGGGCCTTGTGCCCCTCCAGGGCTTGGAGCTTTAGAATTTGTTTTATCTTCCTGCCTGGAAAAGGACATGGAAAACTACTAGGAAAACTACCTACAAATGCAATAGTAAGCTACAGAGCTCCAAATATATGTGTAAAGAATACAGAGAATATATAAAAGAAAAAAAGCAAGAATCGTTCTGGCATCAACAGCACTAAGGAGATAGTCTAACTGCAGTGTTCTAGCTACATTAAAATATATTACAAAAATATTGACACTGATTTGTTAAAAACTAGTATATACTGTTTCAACTTTTCTGCCCTGTAAATTGCTTCATTCTCTTTTATTAACTGTTGATAAACAAAAGCCTTTCTGTGGTTTCTAACTTCATGTGACTTGAGTGGCTCTCATTTTTCTTACCTTCTTCATTGAGGAATCTTTTTCCAAACCCAGAAAGTATTTACTTACTTGTGTTTGTTTGGTGACAGAATTCCAGCACAGATCAATGGTTTGTATAGCATACTTTAGCCAGGATGAATCTGACAGGAAAATTTATTTTCAAGCCACTACTTGTAATATTCACCCTTCTCCCATTAATTGATTTATGTGACACAGCCACCTAAGTGAGAAGGGACAGCAGCAATTGAAACTGTACTGCAGAACAGTTTTCTTTTTTAAGGCTGTGGTTATTTTCATGATAACTGTATTTTTTTTTTTACATTGATACTTTCTTCAATTTTGACTTTAAAGTTTTATTTTTAGAGTATCTTTGAAAAGTCAATTAGTGGGGCCTCCTGTTTCATACAGGACATACTGTGTCTCAGAATCTCAGAATGCATTTAATAACACTTCATCAAGTACCTAGAAACTGAAACAAAAAAATCCGGGAAACACAGTCTTTCTGGTAAACCATCTTGTGTGTCATTAATGTTAGCCAGTGGGAGATATAAAATGTACTTTTTGGTTGATAAAGTGTTATCACTTTGCATTTGCATCCATTTTAATAAGAATAATGTTAATAAAAATTACATCTTTTGATGTTTGTGTATGTGTTTATGAATAAACCACTGAAATCTCAGTTTTTTGATAGACTGCTGAACAGGTACCTCTAGTCTCTATTACAGTCAGTGACTGAAAAAGGATCTAGCTGTAATACAAAACCTTGAAATGGAGTGTTTAGGCATTGTGCCATTCTGCAGGTTCCTGGTTCACCAAACAGGTGTACTTACATTTTGAAAATATTAGAGCTTTCTTGTATGTTCGTTGGTCAGGGAAGTGCATAAGCCAGGAATTATGCATGAAGAGAAATGACAGAAATGTGTTCAGTCATAAATTATAACTGCTGTGGATAAAGAGGACTATTATGAGGGAGAAAGGTTAATAACTAAGAAAAAAAGAGTAGATGCATCCTCCTGTGTGTCTGTGCAGGCACATCCTGAGCAAAGAGAACAAAAGGGTGAGCACAGAGAGCAGGTTGTATTTGCAGATTGGGTTAACCACGCTTGGGTTAAACCATGGTTTACTATTAAAAGCTTTCCTTTCATTATTTTGGCCTTGCTTCTAGGAATTTTGTTTACATATAGTTGCCATTTTTGTTACAGATAGTGTGTGGTTATTAACTTGAGCTCTGCTCTGTTCAGCCTAGAAATGAAGCCACTCAAATGTCAAATGCCAAAAATCAAAATTGCAGTAGTTGATTTCAGATGAGGACTTCTGACAACTCTGACAACCCTATTTGAAGATAGCTGGTCTGAAGACCTTGTTAAGATACAGTGACCTTTTCTGGGAGATAGTTCTGTACTGGTGGTTATGTTCTTTAACACTTTCAACTTTCCCTCTGATTATTGATAGATTTTATGCATTGCAGTACTTATGTATCTGTCAAAAATATTTAATTCTATATAACCTTGAAACCTGGAACTAAAAATTGTATTACATTTTCGAATACTTGAGAATGAAGTACTTGTTTCCTTCTGTGGAATATATCAGACTTGTAGAGTCTAATACATTGTGATCCATGGGGTGGTTTTAGATGATGATGCATATCCCTATTCCCTTTGGCGTCCTCACCCACCAAAGTGGTGGCATTCATTTCAAACCCCACCCTCTAGTTCCTGTTGACAGTGTCTGTCCAGTAGCTGCTAAAAAACCCCCTTTCAGCCCAGCAGCCCCTGCCTGGAGTCAGTACTGCGCTTTTTGCACAGAGCAGGTGATGGTGGTGTCCATTGATACCAGTTTTTACACAGGCAGATGGAATGAAAGTCCTTTCTTTGAGACTGGCCAAGCAAGGAAGCCTTTACTAGATCTCTCTGGAAAACTCTGGCATTTACACTCTATGGATAAAATGATAGGTTACAAGTTTTTGCTTAGAAACTGACTCTGAAGAGGCCATACAAACCTTGCATAATCTGTGTCCCTCATTTTGAAAGGACCTTACTAATTTACTAATGTCAGTAAATTTTGCTGGGTCTATATTCACGCTTTCTAATAGATCAGAACATATGTATTTTGTGCGTTCTTCTGCTCTGTTTTGAGTTAATCCGTTCCTTAGCAGTGATTCCAGCAGATTTGAACATACTGTGTAAGGTACAATGCATGCAAAACAATACATGCCCCAGACTCTTGGTAAGGTGATAGCTCTGTATTGATTGGCTTGAAGCAAATGGTTTGAATCAGTTATAGAGCACTTCGTCCCTGACGTTGGAAAATGTTCAACATTTCCATTCAATATCTAATAATATTTCTGAGTTCACATCAAGGTAGCCCTCTGCTTAGAGATTTTTAGGAGGTGTAATAGAGCAAGAACACAGTGCCTTTGCAGTGCTGACTGTGCTGCTTTCTGTGTCCTTGGTAAGTGAGGTGGTCACAATTCTCACATCTCCTCCCTGACCTTCTAATCTATGCTTTTGAGTAATCAGATACAATCCTGTGAACTTCTGCAGTTCCTGCCAGATCTGTTCTTGTAGACAACATTCACATAAATATGCATGTATTTTAACTCCTTCCTGACAGTAATGTACAGGAGATGACCGTGGAGTTCTTGAGGGGGCCTTAGCTCTGCCCTTTAATGAGCTCTATCAAAAGACAGGATATGTTCCACAAAAAGTAATCCCATGTATCCTGAGGGCTTTGAATGTTTACATGAATATTTAATTATACAGGTTGTGGTGTAGTTTGTCTGACTCAGAACTATAATGTTAATAAATAACATCAGAAGCTTTAATGGCATTTACAACAAATGCATGTCAGCTCTCACATTGTCTTCAATACACATCTTCAGTCTAGTGCTGAATTTACAGTGCTGGTGATGGTGCACTTACAATATGTCAACATTTTCATGAAGTTCAGCTTAATTCTGTTTTGACACAGTTTTAATCAGTGATGTATAAAAACCTCTATAAACAATTTTAATGCTATGGCATTGACAATTCAATTACTGAAACTTAAAAGAACTATAAAAATGTTGAAGACATGCATTAGTAGGTTCTTTAAGACATTAGTAGGTTCTTTAAGACATTTGCAGTCTTACTGAGAGACTGCTAACCAAACATTTAGGCATAAATGTATGGCAGTGCATGAAATTGGTGTTCTAAATCCAAAATCCACAAAAATCCACAGTGTAAAAGCTCATTCATGGTATCTAGTTTTTTATCATAGATGACATTCTTTTTTTTTCATGGGAGTAACTAGATTGCAGACTCTTCTACTTAACTTCATTTAGCTATTAATATTAGTGTATAGTGTGAGTAAAACTTAAGGGTCATTTATTTATGTTTACCCATTAGTATGAAAGGAGTTTCTCTCCCATAAAGAGATGGACAGATTTGAAAAAACAGAAGTGATTTTATTGCAGCATTTGTCATTTCTGCCAGTAAAGCAACCCTGTCAGGAGCTCCACAGCTAAGATCCAAACTACATTACTGTCAACACAGACCTTGTGTCGTACATACTCAGTGTTACAGATGAAGATTAAAAGCTTTGTGTGGTTATCTAACCTGTGAGATTTACAGGTTAAATTAACTTCGATTTATTCATGAAACATACATATATATATACATATAT
>VZTX01007008.1:84625-128534 GCA_013400915.1 Pardalotus punctatus
AGGAAAGGAAAGGAAAGGAAAGGAAAGGAAAGGAAAGGAAAGGAAAGGAAAGGAAAGGAAAAGAAAGGAAAAGAAAGGAAAAGAAAGGAAAGGAAAATTCTGCACTGAAGTGCAAACAAGCAAATGGCATGGCATGAGGTGAAGTGCAGGGAAATGGACCAAAGCTTGCTGAATTGATCCTCGCTGAAATCGCAAGATTTCATTTCCTTTCACGACATGAAATATATATATGTGTGTGTGTGTATATATATGTATATATATATATTTTCAAGAGCAACCTTTCTTTTCTTTCCTTGAGTATTTCACAACAGTTTATTTCTGATTTCATTTTTCTCTGGTTCATTTATTTGGTGAGTACTGCCTGCACTTCAGTAGCTGTCAGTGTTTACCCTGAAATAGAGGCATCATCCTGTTGAGATCCAAATAACAACATTTGTTATATCAGAGATTGGATACACTCCGGAATGGTTTCGATACCTCCTTCAGCAGAAAAAGGGTTTTTGTTTTTTTGTATTTGCACATTTTTATGTATTACAGCATATCAGCAGTGCAGGTTCTGATTTAGGGTATTTTCTTTTATGTTACATTGAAAGAGAATGTCTCAGTATGAAAATTACCCATCTTCCAATTGCGAAAAATTTGGTTTTATTAAAGGTTTAAAGTTTTGTTTTAAAACTGTTGTGTATATGAAAGAGAACACATTAAAACCGTGTTTAATATCATGCACAATTGACACATCCCTATCAACTAGTCTCTGCTAAGGAAATAGCCCTCTTCCCTCACTAAAGGCTTCCTATAAACATTTTTGACAAGCTCTGTTGATATGAGGCTTGCTTCAACTTGGGTGTAAGATAAACATGCCTAATGTAACCAAATTTGTCTTTTGATTCCTGTTTGTACTGTCCTGCACCTTTTCTATAACACTTTCATGGGAGCATGTAAGTAACAGGACCTGCTCTTATTTATCTGTTTTATATTTGTAATCCAACGTACCTACAGCAGGTCTGAAGTGCAAGTTATTTATATAGAAAATCATACTTCTAGCTGCTTATTACTATTTAGGAAAAGTAATTCTATTTCAATGTTTCAGTGAGCCACAAAGAGTTCTCTGGTAATATCAGTAAGATAACACTGTCTGTAATTTGGATACAGGTCTTTATTTTCTAATATACTTGGTTTTCACACAGTTTGGTGGGTGATGGTGAGTTTTTGACAGTATTACTTCATGTAGAATTTTGTGGATTTACATTTGTGGTGATTAACATTTCACAGCATAATAATGGTAATAGAGACTGAGCTATGTTTTAACTGTGACAATAAACCAGACCTGTTATGAAACCCAACCTGAAGGACGGGTGCGTCCCATCTCTAGAAATGGTGGAATTCTGCATTATCAGTGTACATCATGTTGCTCTTACTGCTTTTGTAGAATGATTCCAAGCCATTCAAGAGTGGTCAGGCACCCTTTAAATCATTTTACTGCCTGAATTCTGGCACTGAGGTCTCTCATTCATACCTGCACACACCTGCAGTTGTTGCCTAAAACTGCAAAGCAGTGACTTAATTAGCTGCATTCTCAACAACCTGATGCTGTTTTAGAACAAATCAAATGGACTGCTCATCTTAACCATCAAGGAGTGCCTCTTACCTTTCTCTAATGTTTGTGTGTCTTTTTTTATTTCCTCTAAAGGCTCGCAGCTATTATCAGTGAGAAACAATAGACCAGTATCCTGGGAAGGAGTTGCTAAGTGTCTGTAGAACGAAAAGAAGAATATTTAACAGTTAAAATTTGGCATTTGTTTTTAAACCAATTTTATATATTACTGCATATGTGTATAAAAAAAACTGAGCATGTATTAGGAAAAAACAGGTATGAGTGGAATCAGAAAAGAATTAGAAAATACTAGCTTTAATTTTTTTGTCAAAATTGTACACACTAGACTATACACACGCACACAGGTATTCAGTGGATGGCAGCAGAAAGAAGGATGAAGGTAAAGAAAAAGTGGTTCTGACTGCTAATCAACATTATTTCTGTATCATTCAATGGTGATGATGGTATGAATTTCTGAGACAGTATGAAACACTAAACATACTGCTTTTACAGTTTTTGCAACATTAATTTATCCCAAATTAGATTTTAGGAGATACTAATCTTTTCTGTCATTGTAACCCAGTGCTGTAGAGATGTGCATCTCTGCTGCCTTGTGCAATCTTGTTTTGTTGGCAGGGCTTGGAAGAGGTGCAAGTCAGTAGATCATTGTCTGTGTGGTGACACTGTGAAAGGTTCCTTTATTTGGTTGCTTCCTTCATAAAAGGATAAAATGTTTTTATGACGTGATGGGAAAGAAAAGCCTTCCTGGCCAGGTGTTTCTGTTCTGAAGTAGACAGTGGTGTTCATGACTGTAACAGTTTGTAGTGGCTTCCAGGTTTGCATATGTGGTAAATATTTCTAACATTAACTTTTCATTTAGACTGCACACCTTGGAATGCAGTGCCTGTGGAGTCAGGCATTATCACTTGTGTAGTTCCCTTTGCCTTAACACGTCTGCTGCCTGACTGGAAGTTATTCACACTGAAATCTGCCTCTCTTCCAGCGTCTTCAATCCTGAAGAGAGAGAAGCGGAAGAGAACAAAAAATGTCCATTTTAACTGTGTTACTGTGTATTACTTCACAAGAAGGCAAGGCTTCACCAGTGTTCCCAGCCAAGGAGGAAGCACACTGGGAATGTCAACTCGCCACAACAGTGTGCGCCAATACACACTGGGAGAGTTTGCCATGGAACAGGAAAGGCTTCACCGAGAGATGTTGAGAGAGCATCTAAGGGAGGAAAAACTCAATTCCCTAAAGTTAAAGGTAAAAGTTGTCTAAGACTTTGATCCCTGCCTTAATGTAAATGAGCACTGTCAGAGCTATATGGGCTCACGGTGTGTGTTTGTTAAACAAAACCAACTCCTTTCTATGAGCTCCATTTTCAGTTGAAGTGGGTGTTTTCCTGGGATTTTTAAAACTTACTGAAGATGCATTTTTGTTTGATAATAGCAAGTGCTCTTATAGCTGTTATTGCTGTGAGCCTCCAGGTGCTTTACAGGGAGGTTGTTGTTTACTCCCTGTTTTCTACAGAGAGGAAAATAAAAGCAGAGAGTGGTGGGAGTTAGCCTTGAACAGGGTGTCTCGCAGAAGTCTGGAAGTGTCAGAAAGAGAATGAGTCTTCTGAGCCCATGCACAGGCCCTGTTAGACAAGGGAATGGTAACATTTTAAGTACAGAAAGTGAAAGAGCTTCTTTTATTGGCCAACTCGAGTGAATTTGGCAAAAAAGTAGGAAACAGTGACCCTAAAATGTTTTTGCTTGCAGTATACCAATTTTTATGATGGTGTATTTCACTATCATAAAAGATTATAATTCACCAAAGAATGTCTATTAAAGAAGAAATATGCTAGATAAATTAACCAGTTATATCAGTTTAGCTAGTCAGAACAAATCCTGGCTAGTTTTCACAATCTCAGAATTGTTAAGATTGGAAAGGACTTCTGGAGATCATCAGCTCACCCCCCCCTCTGCTAAGGCAGGACCATCTAGAGCAGGTGACACAGGAATGTGTCCAGGTAGGTTTCAGATGTCTCCAGAGGGGGAGGCTCCATGTCCTCCCTGGGCAGTGTGTTCCAGTGCTCTGCCACCCTCAAAGTAAAAAAGTTCTTCCACATGTTGAGGTGGAATTTCTTGTGTTTTAGTTTATGGCCATGGCTCCTCATTGTGTTGCTGGGCACCACTGAAAAGGGTCTGACACCATGCTCTTGACACCCTCCTTTGAGATATTTATGTGCATTAATGAGATCTCCAGACTAAAGAGGCCCAGCTCCTGCAGTCTCGCCTCACAGGGGAGAAGCTTCAGACCCCAAATTGTCTTTGTGGGCTCCACTGGGACTGGACCCTCTCTGGTAGCTCCTTGTCATTGAATGTGGAGACCAGAACTGAACACAGCACTCCAGATACGGCCAAGCAGAGGGGCAGCATCACCTCCCTCAACCTGCTGGGTCTTCCTGGGACCACCTTCCCAATAAAGCTGTCCTTTTAAATACAACATAGGAGAGGAAAGAAACTGCCGGTTTTGAGTAGAGGAGAACAGGGAAAGGGATTGTGTTCCTTCTGCTGTTTTAAAACTGGTGACAGAACTTCTGGTTTTTTTGTTTTTGTGGCGGGTGAAACACTTTTCTGTGTCATGGATTGTGTTACATGTATTTTTGACTCTTTTTCAGATGAGTCCTAATTCATTAAATTAGTAATTCAGTAATTAAAAGTGAACAATATTTAGAACTCTAACTGAGCTTCTGTGCTGCACATCCCCTTCTTTTGTGATACATCTCTGTTTCTACTGTTGTGCAGAGCAAAGTGGCACCCTCCAAGTTTAAGAAATGCCTTTAAGCATTTTTCCCATAGAATGAACTATGAGTTCATGAATTCTGTATCTGAAGCCCTGAGGAAATGTGCATGATCCTCACATTTGTAATTACTTTTTCAGTCTTTTTTAAAAAATAGCTAGATTCTTAAATAAATTCATAAGTTCATCAAATGTGAAATGTCATAGAACAAACATAAAACCACTAAAGACAAAGTCAAATCAAAGACAGATATTTGGACAAGTTGGAAACTAAAGGCTATAGAGTGTTAGTGAGTTACCACTTGATAGAGGCTATACCTGTAACATCTCACATCACAAGATTTGCAGAGCATCCAAGTGTGAATTGTGCTGTGTGAGTGTAACTGGTGACTAACTGTAGATCCATCACTTGGCTGACTTCAGGAATCAGCTCAAAGAGAGGAATCCCCAGTGGACTGAGTAAAGAATAGTCAAGCACACAAATATTTCACTTTTCTTTTTCTTTCTTAGCTAGAAAGTAAATCAAGAAAAGTCACAGATCCTATTTACCATGAGAGATTGGATGAGGCCTTTTAGCCTTCACCCATGTAGACTAGAGCTTGGCTCTTCATCCTTTCCTAACCCTCCTCTTGCCTGGGATGGGTCTCCTTTCTTCATTAACTTATTTTACTTCAGCCCAATCTGTTTTGGGGACACAGACCATACTTCCTGCTCATTTTCCAAATACATGTTCTTCCATCTTTGCAGTCACTTTTTTGAGTGGATGATTATTAAGACTATTAAGTTTCTGCAAAATCTCTTCATAAGTATTCAGTGAATAAGGAGAGCCTTATTTGCATTCCTTATTTGCATCTTACTGGAGTTAAATCTTTTACTAGAGTAAAATATTCCTCTTCATCTGCAGTATGTATAAAAACAAAGGCAACAGAAAACTTCCTTTTTCAGTTAGTCCATTAATCTCAGTTTAGTTGCATCCTTGATTATATGCTTGGGTTTAAAAAAATAAAGAATTTTAAACATAAGAAGAAAATTCAGGACTTGCTGAATTCTTGAAGAGTCACTGTAAGGCACTGAGCATGTTTTGTTTGCTTAAGGAAACAGGGCCTTGCTAATTTTCCATTACAGAGATGGAAGAGCTGCTTGGTCATTCACATAGTTTCTAAATGAATAAAAAAGGAAATGTGGCATTCTAAGGTGACAGTGTCAGCAATTATGTCAGCAAAATTATTATTCATTTAATGAAAATGTGCTAATCAGGATTTGCATAAAAACTTACTGTACATCACAGAAAAATGAGAAAATGAAGTAGAACTAAGTTTAGTCAGAGGTTTTCCTTATTTGAAAACCATTATGCAAATAGAAAGTAATATTTTCAGTGTGTTTTTTAACTTGTTTCCCTGGGATTTTTTTTTATTTTTTGCATTGCATTAAAATATACAAATCGATGGGTAGAAAGTGTTCTCTCCTGTAGAATCTGTTAAAAAAAGATAAATATATAGGAATATATTGAAATCGAGTTTCCATAGTATTAGGTGCTCTTTATTGTTTTAATTGCTAAAAGCGAAGGGCCAAATAACAAAACACCTGTAATTAAAAGCAGATAAAGACTGTGAAATCATGTTCAAGTCACTTTGGCCATTTAGTACCAGCAACTTTACTTTGGTGTAAACTGCTGACGGGGCATAAAAAGTTGTTAGCAGCAGAGTATGAAAATTCTGGACGTAAAAGCCATCTTACCAAATGACAGGTACAAGGTAATAATTTGAGAAAACGTGAATAAGCACCAAAAAATTACCTGGAATAATCCTTATTGCTTACTCATAATGTCTCCTGAAATAAAAAATTATTAAAATTATTAGCATGAAACTAATAGTGATGTTAAGGCTCCCAGGTCTATGGTCACAGTTGGTTCCCTTTGTAGTAAATTGTAAGGAGTAACTTCCAATTAGAGCAAGGGAGAGGTGTCCATCCTGTATTTTTCATGTTTTGCAGAGTTGGACTGAATTTCACTCAAAGGCTTCACATATTCATTGGCCCTTGCCTTGTTCTGTGGTCATGACATTAACCTTTAGATTTATGAGAGAAATGTACCCATCTACATAGCAAGTTTAATTCAGATGAGCAATATTACTACAATCAAGAGAGCTTAATTGTCCCCTGAAGTGCTGCAAAATGCATTTGATAGTTCTTGATAATCTTACTCCCTCTGTAGTTACACAGTTAGTTTTTTAAGAAATGGTAGAATCTTTCATTTTATTAATTCCTTTGTTCTTTGTGTGGCCAAATTGAGAAAAAAGAAAATTAGAGGACATAACAAGGAAATCATCCAGAAAAGGAGTCAGGAGCTAAGGTGCTTTGAAATGGCAAACTTTCAAAAAATGGATGCATGTGGCATTCAGCACATGACTGTAGTCCAGTCCTTAAAGCTCTACTGCTGTGTAGCAAAGCAGTTAAGATTTGCAGGGGGAGGAGGAGGAGAAATATGTGAAAGGAGGTGGTTCTGTAGGTGCCTTTGTGTGCTGAACAGTTACAGCATTCACCTCATGGGTAAGGGCCCTAGAAGTTATTTTTTATTAGACAGTAAGTGAATAAAATACTAAAATAATTACAGAAGCAGGGATTAGAATTTTTCTTCCTCCACAGTTTCGAATTTAGATTAGTAACAGTGATTGCAAGGAGTGGTTTGAGTCTTGTGTATATAAAACTAGAGAAATCAGATTCCTTAGGCAGGTCATTCCCCTATTATTACATATTAAACAAAGAAATCAAAGAAACATAAATCCACTGTAGTTTTACCTTGCTAATGTAAAATGAAAAAATATAACCAAGGGTGCCATTCTGGATTGAAATATTCCGTCTGAGTTGTTTGTACAGTGGAGTATTAGCTTCAGGCAGCTAATTCAAGATGCATTTAATCCCTGTGTAGATTTACCTCTCTCTGTGTAGAATGTACAGAAAAAAGGATGCCTTCTAATGTTGCTTTTTCTGACATACTGAGCTAATGCGTTGAAATACCTGGTGTAAATAATCTCCCCATTGTCCCAGGGCCGGGCAGAACTGATTAGGGAGCTATTGCCCCCTCTTTTACCAGCCAGTGTAATGTGAAATGTGTAACAGAAAATGGAATAAGAAAACAATCTGAAGGAAGTTTTGAGGACATTTTGAAAACACCTGTGTTTAAGATGAAGAAAGAGCTAGAACTATATGCACATAGAGGGATTTGAATGTTATAGGGATAATGGACATGATAAACTGAAACATCAAATAAAATGAAGGCACTAAACTCCAAAGGCTGCAGTTAGGAAGAAAGTTTGAGAATATATTAAAAAGAGAAACAGTAATGCCTATAAAGTGGGGATGTGGAAGTGGCAGAACACTTCTGTATGAACTAAATATGGTGCTGAATTTCTAAGAAGGGACGATTGCTGATCTCAGGAATTTTCTTTGTACAGCATAATGTGTACTCATAAACTGTATGTAAGGACTACCAGTCATGACTCTGAGACTCTTCTCCTTCAAAGGGAAGGGTATTGCTTTTAGCCTGACTTTACAAGTCAGGAATAATTAGATGTTTGTTGTTTTTTCTCCTGTGAAAACACAGTTTTTCTTACACAGTTGTTCTAAGCACAAAACTGTGGTTTCCAGAAAGAGTAAGCAGTCAGTAGGAGTTCACTGTCAATAATTCAATAATGCAATAAATGACAGTTACAATCCAAAAGACTGTGAAAAGGATGGACCATTAATATAAATAGTAAAATGAAATAGTTGGGAATAGAAGAAAAACAGAAATAGTGGAATGGTTAAGATTCAAGACTCTTTCATAGACATCAGAAACATAGCTAGATGGAGATGACACACTAGTATGAAAATGAGGACTTACTTTTACAGTGATACTTGTTAAATGTCTGAACATTGAAATGCACAAGGAACTTATGGTACTTATGACTTCAGTATTTTATCTGTATTTAAAACTTGTGCCTAAGGATTTATTTGGGCTAACACGCCAAGGTGAGACTTTCTGCAAGTAAATAAGGAAAACCAAAGAATTTCAGTGGCTCTTGCTGATGAAATTGCTAATGCAGATGGGATTTGAGACTTCACCAGTATATAAATACCACGTTGTTGCACCATATATTCTTCAAAAATGTATGAGACCAGGTGCTTGTCTTCTATAGATCCACAACCTCATCAACTGAGAACATTACATAGAGCAGGGTGAACATTGTGAATTTGTTTGTTTTCCCATTTTAAGCAAAATTATTTCATAGAACAATAATAAGAGATTTATTATATGACCGAATAAATCATACAACTTCAGTTGCTTAACATTTGCTATGGAGAATGATGCTCAATCTGAGTAAACTGAGATTGAAAAAATTCCTTTCTTTATAGTGAATGTCATTGTCTCGCTGAACTTTGTTTTAACATTTGATATTCTTTTGATTCCCAAGCAATTTCCTCTGTAGAAGAATTTTTCTAGACTGCAGTTGTGTTTTCTGGCAGATATAACCAGGGAGCTCTACCTTCCTTCAGAACAGTAATTTTTTTTCTTTTCTCCTTGAATATATTGACCCCTTTCTGTATGGGATGAGTTACAGGAGTATGGTACAGAAGTGTGCTGTGTTAGGAATGTGCCATTGAATGTTTTGCTGATGGCCATTTAATTTTGAAACAGTTTCTGAAAGGTTTGAGAGCTAGACTGTACACAGGTGATAATAAAGTGCCAAGGTACTTGTTTCTGCAGAGACTCAAAAATTCATATTCCTAGGAAAAGAGCACAAATCCTCTTTAAATTTTTCTCAAGATTCTCCACAAGAGATGAACAACTTACTTCCATTTTTTCTAAATGTATTCATTTGTTAGCTACCTAAGAATATTCTGGACTGATTAGTGAAGTACTAAAATCTATGAAAATACAAAACTAAGTGGGTTCTTCTCTGTACCAAAGAGAGCTAGAGAGAAGTTCAGAAGAGCTAAACGCATCAGCAGGGTGAAACAGTGGAAATTAACAGGGAATCGTAGAATCACTTAGGTAAGAATGAAGCAATGTAGGTAGAAAGAAGCAAAGTTGTGACTTCCAGGCTTATAATTGTCAAGTCAAGAAGCAAACATAGGTGTCTGCCCAGATGATTAAGTGGAAATACTGCTTTTTGACCTCAGCAGTACAAACATCAAACAACTTGTCAGGCTAAAAAAGAATAGTGTAGTGAACAGTACATAAAATACACCCTTTTGCGAACTTGTGATGCATTATAATCTGAACCAGTGTCAGTAGTATAACTGCTATCTCAAAAGGGATATTTAAGAATTTCAAAGAGTGCAGATACAGGAATCAATTAAGGCCTCAAAAATTATCTTGTGAAACAATACAGCAATGACTAGAATTTTGGAACGGCATGAGGTCTAGCAGCTAATGACAAACAGTAAATTTAGGTAAATAAAGAACAGATAATTTCTTACCTTCATTACAAACTTGGTATTAAAAAAGTGTATTTAATTCATATGCTAAATGTGAAAGAAATGCCTGGTCACCCTATCTGTGATCATTTTTTGGAACTTCCTGGCAGTCATGGATCATTTTTACATGCAGCTTTGCACATTGATAATGCATTTCACATATTGACATCTATGACATGACAGACAAGTGAGCACAGTTTAAGGACTTTGTTAATGGTTCTGTGCCACAGATGACAAAGAATGGTACGGTGGAATCTGAAGAAGCCAATACACTGACTCTGGATGACATTTCTGATGACGATATTGATCTAGACAACACTGAGGTAGATGAGTACTTCTTTCTCCAACCCTTGCCTACAAAAAAGCGGAGGGCATTGCTGAGAGCTTCTGGAGTGAAGAAGATCGACGTGGAAGAAAAGCACGAGCTGCGAGCCATCCGCCTGTCCAGGGAGGATTGTGGCTGTGACTGCCGTGTGTTCTGTGACCCAGAAACTTGCACCTGCAGTCTTGCAGGCATAAAATGTCAGGTAAATGTCTACATTATTGTTGTTATTTAATTATCTGGGGGAGGGGGAAGGCTGTGTGTCCATGCACATGTGTGTCCTTTCTATTGTTGAAGTTACAACCGTTGGAAATCAAATATTAGGCAATACACCTGCGGATCTCCAACCAGTTTTTAAAGGCCCCATTTTAAGAGTATGTAGTGGTCAATAAATACACACGATCTCCTAAAGTATCTTTATTTATTTTATGATTTTAGGCACATACATAGTTTAGGGTGGGGTTTTTTTTTTGTTCTTACACAGGTATTCTGCTCCTCATAGTCCTTTTTGGCCTTTATCTAAATAGGCAGATGCAGCCAACAGAGGAATGAGTAGCCTGCAGATTTCAGAAGGGATATTACCTTTTATTTTAGAGAAAGCTAACAGACACTCCAGTTGGGAATTGTAGTATAAACTCCATTAGAAACAATAAATGACATTCTGCGATACTGTCCTTTATATAACATGCATGATTCTTAAAATCTGTGCATGACAAATTTGCATGTAGGCAATAAAAAGGTGTCTTCTCCTCTTCAGACCAGGGGGGTATTTCATATTGTACATTCACATAGTGTCAGCTGTACGTGTCCTAAAATGTTCCCTAAAATATGTTTCTACTAGTTCTGCTGAGTTGCTGTTGTGCAGCTGAGTTTTCTTGCTGAATGCATTTTTCATCATCTTGTAAATCCAAGCTAAACTTTCTCTGCTGTTTTAAATAATATATTCTCTTTGCTGTTCCCATTCTCATCTCCACACGTGCGGAAGATGTACTGGTTTGTGTTATGTGCTTCTGACTCTGCATATTTGATGTTCAGGTGTTACAGTGTAGATGAAAGTCACAGACCTTAGGCAAGTCTAATCAAACTTACCAACACATGGATTCAGTCATATTTTCAAAAATTTAAGATGAGCATTATTGGATGCAGAAGTTCTATGCCTAGTCTGTTGAGCTTACAATATTGCATCTAGAATTGACTGGATTACCTTTTAAAATGTACTTGAATTTTTGTTCCTGTTTTCTGTGATCAGGTGTCCCCATTGGTAGCTTTATAAAGGTTTCTGTATATCATGCATTTTGTTTCAATAGGTGTCTAGTTTCCATGGTTTTTACCAAATTTTAAGATGCCTTTCTGGTAATACTTTTGCTTGGATTTGAGCACAAAACGAAGTAAGGCTGTAGCAGATCAAGAAATTGAAAAGCTACTTATTTTTTGTTCCACTGTGTAATGCTTTCACCGATGGAACAGAATAATTTTTTCCCTACTGTGCAATAGTGGAGCATGTCCAAGCCCCTTACTGTTCTCTCAGTACTGCTAAATTCCAGGGCTGACTCCCTGAATGATTGTTAGCTTCGACTACTCTTACAAGCATTTCTCAAGGTGAATCCCACTTCACCACTGTATTTCTCTAGGCTATCTAGGTTCTGTCATGTCACCAGGCTTATGCTTCCTATCGTTAATCTGTATTCTCTTTTTTAAAAGGTGGATCGTATGTCTTTCCCATGTGGTTGCACTAAAGAAGGGTGTAGCAATACAGCAGGTAGAATCGAATTTAACCCTATCCGTGTACGAACTCACTTTTTGCACACAATAATGAAACTTGAATTGGAGAAAAATAGAGAGCAGCAAGTTCCAGCACTCAATGGCTGCCACACTGAGATAAGTGCACACAGTAGTTCCATGAGTCCAGGACCCCATCCGGTTGAATATTCAATTGCAGAAAATTTTGAGATTGAAACTGAACCCCCGGCTGCAGTTATGCATTCTCAGTCAGCCGAGGACTTGGACTGCCCAGGGGAAGAGGAGGAAGAGGAAGATGGGAGTAGCTTTTGTAGTGGAGTTACAGATTCTAGTACACAGAGTTTAGCCCCTAGTGAATCAGATGATGATGAAGAGGAAGAGGAAGATGAGGAGGAAGATGAGGAGGAAGAAAAAGCAGATGATTTTGTAGAAAGTATGAACTCCCATGCTGATATGGTGCCTCTTCCTTCTGTCCTTTGCTACTCTGATGGAACTGCTGTGCATGAAAACCACTCTAAAAATGCCTCATATTATACTAACTCTTCAACTCTGTATTACCAAATAGAGAACCACGTTGCTGGCACTGCTAACCAGATCGGTGAGACTTACTCAGAAAGGGATGCTGTCAAGAATGGTAGTCTTTCTCTGGTGCCTTACAACATGACTTCAGAACAGTTTGTTGACTACACACGGCAATCAGAGGAAACTTTTAGCAGCCCTCATTACCCTTCTGCAAACCCCTCAGTGATTGTTTGCTGCTCATCTTCTGAAGGGGATGGCAGTGCTCCCTGTAACAGTTTATACACTGAGCATAGGCCGAGTCACCCACCAGTGGAATTTCACTCATACTTGAAAGGTCCTTCTCAAGATGGCTTTGTTTCAGCTTTGAACGGCGACAGTCGTGTACAAGAGCACCCTGCTGAGAATTCACTAAACCTCCCAGAAAAGAGCAGACTGCACGAAGAGTGCATCAAATCACCAGTGGTAGAGACGGTACCTGTTTAATATTAAAATTATTCTAGGACTGACTTCCTGTGTTAAAATTCACTCCCATTGGATTTTCCTAGAAACTTACTTTTTTAAGAGGTAGACAATACTTGGACTATAGTCAATGTTCCAGACACATTTTGTTTTCCCAAGCTACACTGGCAGTGGTATTGCACAAAACCAGTTCATGTAAAGATTTAAATAAAAATAATCAAACCCTTTTTTGATAAAAATAAAACATGTAAGTAAAAAATACACCCAACATATTTCAAAGTAGCCTACCTATGAACATGTGTGAAACCTGCCAAGCTATCTGAATCAAAGCTTCATGTTTTTGACTGTCGGGCCTGTGCAAGATTGTTAAAAATGATACTTTGAAATAATCATGTTTAGAGTCCTAATTTTCAACATACCTGAAAAGATGGTAAGTTTAATGTAAAAGTAACTGCTGTACAAAAAAGAAGTTTTAATTGTTCTGTACTGTATGTATTTTATTTATGGTAGTTTAAGATTCATGTTTTGATAAAAATGAACAGCATGTTCATTTGAGCAGAAGATCCATAGCTAGTTACAAAGAGCATGTCCACTTTTCATCTGGAGTACCTTGTATTCTTCCTTATTTTTTCTTAATACCATTTCTGATAAATCATATTGAAACACATTTTTAGAGTGTACTATTTTCTCTTTTACTGTTCTTGACAACAGAAGAGTCAGAAAGGGGGCATTTACATCTTCTAGAATAGTGAAAGGTAGACAATCCTCAATTTAAAACTCAAATCAGTGGCATTCCAGAACTAGTACCCCTCCCCAAAGAAAAACGATCTGTATATAATGGCAAAGCAGTAGCTTAAGCTCGCACAGCACCTTTAGGCCAACCACCGTTCAGATACTTACGCACTTTAGTGCCATTTTGCAGTACTGTATGAACTGCGGGAACTGTGAACCTCTTTGGAGAAATGCCATAGCTCCAGACTCTGAGGCAATGTAAGATCTTAAAATTCATTGTAACAAAACCTGTACATTTTTCCCAAGCCAGTTTATGAATATGTCAGTATGCAATTTATAAAAGCAGAGCCTTACTGATCAAAGTTTAAATAAAGCATGGAAAAAAATGTCCAAGTGTATAGATTGCCTAAATTTTTATGAAATACGAGACTGGCTTTTGTGGACTTCTGATTGTATCTCAAATTTAGTATCATTTGATCTTATTAAGAAACAATACTTTCAGTGAGGAAAAGTAGCTTCAGAAATTTTGTATCTGCGAAAGTCTGCAAGTAAAAGAACATGTGCATCATATGGATATCCATTACCTTGTGATCCACTTGTTTTTAAATGAAATGGCAATTAAAGTACCTTTAATTTATTAAACAACCTTGCTTTTGTCTAGAAAAGGAGACATAGGAACCAGCTTTTCTCTGCACTGGTAATTCTGCACTGCCTTATTTTGATTTCAAAATCTATTTCAGCATTTTTATTCTTCTGATACTGAAATTTCATTTATTATACATCAAGTAGTTGAAATGTAGGCCTGTCTTGTTTGTCAAAATAAGGATCAGCATCTTAGTTTTTATCTGTGTCAAATCTAGATGGTTAACAGTGTGCATGTAAACACAGTGTAAATTTTAGCTCTGTAACAGTAACTCTTCTGGTTAGAAGCTCTCTAAAACATCATGTACAGTACTCCAGTAGAAAAATTGCCAATGTAAAATATGCTTTTAAAAAAAAAAGAGCTAACTTAATTGTTTTTATATGAAATCTGGGCAAAGTGATTTCTCATATTTATGCTAAATTAGCAAAATATTTTTACTCCATGTAGTAGCTGGAAAGGTTTTTTATTTACTTGTTTCCACAAGAAGTCCTACACGTTTTATATGAACTGCATTGAAAAGTCTAGTTCTCTAGGGACTGGATTCCAAACTTGCAATGTATTCCATCTCCTAGGAAAGCGCACTCATGTTGGTTATCTGGCTCAGCAATTCCATAGCCTCTCTTCCTCATACTCACAGACCACTCTTTCTCTAAGGCTGAGTAGCCAGGTAAGTGCCTGTATTCTCCAATGCCATACAGCAAATACCCTTGATTTTTAGAGAAACATGCTAGTCTTTAAAGTTCTACACTTAAGAATAAATCTTTCTGTTCAATATATTTTAAGGGCAAATGTAACAAGTCTGTGTGTATATAGGGGTCTTGCTTTAACAGCGGGCTTAAATTAGGCACTCTCCCTCAACACCAGCACCAAAAGCACAAATCTCTTCTGCTTGAGCTGGGACAGTAGATGAGGATCACTTGCAGCTCTTTAACCTCAGAGTGTGGTGGAGAACCACACACATTTTACTGGGGTATTTCTCTCAGGGGAAAGTTAAATGAAATCTTTTGCTTTGTTCATCATGCCCTTACTGAGCAATAAGAAATTATTTTCTTGGCCCCTGTGTTTTCACGTAAAAAGTATCTTCAATAATATGAGCAAGCACAGTAAGTGATTAACTTTATAAAATACATCTCGGCTAGCTTTAAATACTGAGGTGATGGTTATTTACTGTTTCCATTGGCACAGATTTCTGATCCCAGTTCTCCTTAATATTAGCATCTGTAAAAACTTCTGAGTATTTGAATGTGTATATTCCATGCCAGTGGGGCATCGAGGTGAATAAAGCCAAATTCTCTAAAGCCTGCAGCATGGGATAACAAGCAGTATCTTGTAAGAGAGAGGTAGGGGGAGCAGGGAATATATAAAGCATTTGTGATGCACTATTTTCCCATATTTGAAGTCGCTCATTCCTGGGAGTCAAAAATTAAAATATGCAGAATAAAGATTTAAGTTGAAAAAATACTCTAATTGACTAGGTGATAATGTAGCTAGTCATACCTTTCTTTTGATGCAATGTGATGTTCTGTGATCAAGATTTGATCTCAGGATACAAAGTAAACAAATCTTTAGTTCTTGCAGCAAGTTATAAAGTCAAGTGTGTTTAAAATTCATGGAGAGGTCCAGGTAGCTATTATTAACAATACCAACAAGCCTTCTAACAGAGATAACTCATACTGAGGAAACAACCCAGCAACTTCTCTTTTCTTCAATACAGGCTAAACCTGTTGCCCAGCCAAATCCATGCCAGCAAAAAACAAAGCTAAAGCCTTTTCTAGCATGTATAAGTTGACTAGAGTGAAAAAAAAAATATAGTTGAAACCCTCACCAAAAGAGGTGGATTAATTAGCTGAAGTCTAGAGTAGGATGTAGGGATCAGGTGAGAGTCAGGTATCCCACCACTTGATTAGATTTTGATGTTTTGTTTAGAACAAAAAACATTAACTCTTCTTTTAAGGAAAAGCAAGATCCATGGGATGGAAAATATTTTAGTGTTATTTTCTTGGCTGGTATATAATACATGCTGTGTCCCATTTCCCAGCTGGTTAATACTCATGTTGATAACCTGTCCTTTCATTTTGGCCAGGCCGTTTCTGTGTGATAAAAGTATTATGTTACTAAATGATAACCAGCATTATTTGCTTCTGTGTCAACCCAGTGTATTATTTGTGAAAATATCTACTTTACTGATAATCTATATCAGCTTTATTTCCAAGATATCTGGCTACTGATAAACACTCCTAAGGAGCCAGGTATATATTTGTGATTATATTGAGTGGTTCAGAAAAATGAATCATAAGAAAAGCATTTTTCTCTCTTGAATTAAACCAGAATTTTCACACAGACCATCACTGGATCAACAACCTAAAAGCAGATGCCTTTTTGCCTGTAAGGTGAACTTCACATCTCTTGGGAAAAAGTGCATTGTTAAATATATATAAAGCTGTAATTGATGTTAGACATGAAATTAGAACTTTTTTTTTGACACAATTACAGCAATTGCAATTGTTGCTTAAGAGCTATAACTCATGTCCATTGAAACGTCCTTAAAATTAAAAGCTGGAAGTTTCTACAGTTTGAGCTGTATGCCACTTAGATCAGAAAATTCTAGATTTGTAAAGATGTACAATTTTTCATTTACGTAAATTCCTGCTAGTAAATCATATTTGGAGTTGACATTTATTTATTTTAAGCCATTGGTTCCACTCCATAGTAACTATCACTTGCTATAGATAAGGTTTAGCTGCTCCCTTGCTCTGTTAACAGTGGGATCCTGCCTTTGGTCCAAGTGCTGCAGGAATCCCGTGTAGTATTGATGGTGCTGTTACTCACTGTGTTGCTGATCGATCCCAGTCCGAATCCAACTTCTAACCTGATGTAGGGGTTTTAAATTTCAGTAAATGTGCTAACAAACTGATCATGTTGCTTTTGCTGCCTCCCAGGGAGTACCTTCACAAACACAGCTGCTTTGTTAAAGATCATATACATATATTTGTATGCAAAACAGAACATGTATAATGGTTTTTATTAGTTCAGGTGTTCCTGACATAGAAATGCGATAAACTGGATAGAGAGTACTGGGCTCAGACAGAGAAGACTTTGGTTCTGTTGGCTTTGCCTTTGTCCTGTTGTGTCATTGCATTCTCTGTTCTCTGGTTTGGAATGTACTTGGAGATACTGTGATAAATACAATTCTATAGATCAGGAAAATACCATTTTACTCCTCTTGTTTTGGCATCGTAACTAAATTTTTGTACTGCAGACTACGCCACTTTCCAAATAAAGCCCAGTCCAGCTCAGAAGCGACCAGAAATTTTTCACTAATGTGAAACACCACTAAAACAAGCTCTCCTTTTCTTGGACTGGATTAATGAGCAGAAGTTAAACAGTAAATTTCACAGTGAAAAATTAGAATAAAAGCTGTGTTGAATATACAATATTTACCTGTCTAGTGCTTAACATTTGAGCAAAGATTGTAGTTTGCCTGCAACACCACACTTGACAGCAACAGGCACTCTTACTCCCCTGCATGCGGTCTTCTTTTGCCAGCTGAATTGTCTCAGTTGAAACTCCTTGTGTAGGCTGCTCCTGTAGCAGAGCAGGTGTCCTTACTCAAACATAAAGCAAGAGAGACCCATGATATCCTTTTAAAAGACATTTGCTAAATAAAGATTTACACTGCTATTGCTCATGAGTTGTATAAACTGATGTTCATTGTGCCAGTCGTTTTATTTCCTGAAACAGTCAGGAACAGAAGAGGATGATAGGAAAAATCCTTAAGCATTTGGGGGTGTTACACTTTCCCGCTGAGACTAAAGAGTAATTCTATCATCTGCATTATTATGGTTGCAGGACATTTGATGTAAAATACTTTGAAAATCTAGAATTAACTCAGAGAATATATTCTATAGAATTTATTTCTAAAATATTAAATCTGATTACTATTTTTTTAAAATGGTAGAAAGCTGTTATTTTCAAAAGAGTCTAGTTCACTTACGTGTTTCTTGGTATGAGAAATCTCAGCATTTGCCTTTTCAGTGTTTTGAAGTTTTAAAAGTATTCTTAATTTTGCTATTCTTTGTAATCATTGTCCATGTGCAAATTATTGTCCATTTTCTCCAAGAAGTGTCAAATCCAAAGCACGAATATTGTGAAGTGATGAAGAAGTGCAATGTAGTTTTAAAGATGTCTGAGTGAACACATACTTGAGTTCTTCACAAAATTCTTCCTCTTCACGGTCTCTTCCCTGTCCTAAATCTAAGGCAGCTTTTAATTTTGTTGCTAATAAATGTACCAGAGTATTGTTTCTACTTAAGGAGGAAAGTTAAAACATCCTTGAGGACTTTTCTGTTACCATAATGGCTGATACAAAGAATTTTATTTTTCACAGAACATCCAATTTATGAAACACCTGTTTTGCAGCCTTAGTATTCTCTTTTTAATTCCCTCCTAGTGGCATTTGGTGAGGTCTGTTGTACAGTAAGACTTTTCATTAAAATCGAGCACAAAGGCAACTCTACTGTCCTTTGTACTGTAAATGAGATCTTGAAAAGCCAGGTTGAATGGAGTTTTGAGCCATGTCATCAATCCAGTGGGGGGGTTGGAACTAGAGGATCTTTAAGGTCCCTTCCAAACCAGGCCATTCTGTGATTCTAATAGTTAAAATATGTATTGCCCTACTGCTGTCTTTAAGGGTAGGCACACACCCCTCACTCAGAAGATGCCACTGACTGGAGAACCGTATTCATGGTGCTCTGTGTTGCACCTTCTCAGTTGAGATCATAGTCCATCCAAGGCTGGGGGTGGAACAAAAAGAAAGGTCCAAAGTTAGATTCTGCCCTTTATTTATGGAATTATTTAAATTTGGATCTTAGCAATGACACTTCTGTTTCATGAATGAATGTCCAGTAGAACCAAGTCAAAAGAAGTTTGTCTCTCGTACATTTTTCTCTAACTGTTCATTTTTCCAACAAACCATGAAGATAGGATTAGCTTTTCTTGATAGGGAAAATGGTGGAAGATGCAAATGCACATCATGGTTGTAATAAAAGGATCAAGATAATCCTTTGTCTTCAAGCACTTGAGTGAGTGCAGGGAGGATAGAAAGACAATGTAGAGGAAAAGAAAGATGAAGGCAAGAGTCAGAGTGATGAGGATTACTTTTCTTCTAAAGGGAAAAAGAAAGCATATTAAAAAACCCCAAAAAACAGAAGGAAAAAGGGAAATCAAGATCTCTTCAGAGCAAGGATGGAAAAGTATATGGACATTCACTACAAGCTTGCCTATGTTAGATCATGATATTGTTTCTGATATTTAATATATTGTAACCAAACGTGAACTCAGTGGAAACAGGAAATGACATTTTTTCCAGACCAGCATTATACAGGTGGCCATTAAATAAAAGACTTCTCCAAATGCATGGGGTAAAAAAAACTAGAAAGCAACAGCCCTAGAAGCATTGCTACCTTGTCATTCTTTGCTGAGGGCAATTTCAAAGACAAGTTCAATATCATTTTAGTTAATTTTGCTCCCAGGCACATATTCTCCTATACCCAGTTTCTCAGCTAACAAGAGATGCTAAAAGCAAAGACAAAATGTCCTTTTACCAGCATTTTATCTTGGGATTTTCAAGTGAGGCTTAGTACATAATGGCAGGTAATTATTTTAGGTTTTTCCATCTTAAACTTCTAAAATACGTTCTTAAGAATGAAATTTTGGGTTGGATTGTGGATGAAGGTTAACCCTGCTGGGGTAATGAGGGAATCACTGTAAAGAACCGTTTGTGAGTCTCAGATTCAGCACCAGTTTTCAGCTTCTTGAAAAGATCATCATGTGTACTGGCAGTTGGTTCTCTTAAAACCAGAAGCAAGCATGCTGGGTTTTTTCACACCATTTCACACAAATACCACAACTTCAGGTCTCAAATGCCCATGTAAACAAGGCTTAATAACAGGGCACTTCTTTTAATTGACTCATTGTAGGCACTTCTATGGAAATACGTCTGAAGTGTAGTTTGTGAAATATGTTTAAAAAGTGTTTGATGTAAAATAAGCGCTAGACATTTAACAGTGCAAAAATAGTCAAAATCTGTAGATTACAAAACTGTTCCTAAGATCCTCAGCCTGTAATATTGTCTTAGTAAAGTTGATCTTTTAAGTTAAATGGCATTCTGGTGTAATAACCTTTTACAAATAAAATTATTAATACAAATGTACTGGTTAATACCTGTTAACATAAAACATGACAATTGGTTATTTTGATTTGTTTCAATCCACAGCTAATAGATAGAAATTTTGTAAAAAACCAACAGAAACAACACATAACGTTTTATACATTTAAAGTGTTTTAACAGACTACTGACTACATTAACATTCACACTGTCTAGTCCAACCCGGTCTTTTAGGAGGTTCATCTCTCTGTAGTCATACGTGCATACATAGATTTTATATATATATATATATACCCAAAAGAATATTAAATTGCTTTTGAAATTTGTGTTGGCAACTGCTAAATAGTACACCATAGCATAAACTCAAAAGCACTTAAGCTGATGGTCTTTCAGACAAGTAATCCATTGAAATGGGACTAGTAAAATTGTGTAATTGCAGCCATTAGTTTAAAATTTGTACATTACTTCTAACTTTACTAATTTCTGAGAAAAGTAATTATGTTACATACGTAACATTTTCCATTACAGATGATCTTGCATACTAAAATTATGGAGGTCTCAACAGTTAAGCAAGAAATTTAATCGGACTGCTGCTTTAAACTGTTTGAAGAGGCAAAGGGAAAGAATGAAAGTTCATCTTAAAATCTGTATATGGAAATAATTTTAAGCTTCATGAACTACACACTTCCTTAATTTCCTTTTTTTGAACAAGTTGTAACATCAAAGATGCCAAAGGGTAATATAAGCTACAATAATATTCAACAGAACTTAACCTAGATCTTATGTTATAATAATTTATTCAAATTAACTGTATTCTGTATTTATATTTTCAGTATTTATTATGAATGATATGAAATTTGATGTATTTATTGTGGCTTATTACTGCAGTGTATATATTACAAAAATGAGCATTTCTAAGTCTTAACATTAGTTTTTTTGTTAATTAGTGGCACTTGTATCAGCTGTATTTTTATTATATATTGTACAATATATATTGTCCATTTGTTTGCAATGAAGTAAACCAGGTTTCTACGTTACATCCTGGCTGCCAGTGCATTGTGCGTCTTATTTCTGCTATGCAGTCACTAGAGAGCCTCTCTCAGCTAGGAGAGCCAGAATTAGCACTGCACCTCCTCCCTGAGACCTGCAAAGCCTCCAGAGACACCTGTGAAAATTCAAGCATTTCTCCCATTCCTGATAGCATAAGGAGAAGCAGTTTGTGTGGAATTTGTGTGTGTGTGTGTGTGTGTTTGTTTTTAAATATTTGTATGCCAATTAAAGAAATAAATGGAAATGCTGCCTTAGGTATATCCATTTGCCCTTTAATGATACTACTGCCTACAATTTTCTCTGGCCAGTGAAATACTGTACCTGATTGATCTGTGCCTATAATTTTCATAATAAGGTAATGAAACAATTGTTTTCAACAGATGTTGGAATAAGATTTTGCAACAGCTCTCTCTGGTGGACAATTTGTAGTAATTTTATACATCAAATCATTTCAATGGCAACATTCGAAAGAATACTGCTAAATTTCAGGACAACTGCTTATTTTGAAAACTGATGATCAACATTGCTCTATTAAGAAAATAAGTAACAATCACAGCACCATCTCTGCTGAATTTTTATTCTGATATTTATTCATATTGAGCTGTACATTTCTAAGAAGTTGTCCTTAAGTTTGCATATATGATAAATTATTTGTATTTACAAAAACTGATTAAGATTAGGTGGTGTTCTCTAGATTATAAAAACGTTTTCACAGGAATTATGGTATCACTTAGTTTTAGTTTGTTGGGAGTTCCACATCTGTTACCAGACTGCTTTTGGCATTGCCATGAACTCTGTCTAAAAGGGCTGCTCCAGGGCTTGCTAAGCTAAACTGATGCAAAAAATGTTGTAAAAGAGCTTTCAGTGCTGGTTCTAATTCAAGATCCCAGGATGCCCATTCAGAAGTGGGAAGATTTAACTCTAAGGTTCATTTGTAAATTGATCTATTAATAGTACTCACATTATTCTGTACTCACCCTGCAGTAAACCAGCATTTACTTCCAGGGGTGATAAAACAAAATCCTCAGGTATGGTGGGCTGGCAAATTCCCTCTGCAGTGAAAGGTGTCATAACCAGGCAGAGCCACACCCCGCCAGTAGGGACCTCTTGTTCATAGGCAGTACTGCCCAGAGCCACAGGCCGTCAAGTCCCAAAATGTTCACAGCCTGTTTTGTGCTGCTGGGAGTGTGGCTGGACTGTCCTGGCCCAAAGTGAAGCTGCCTTCAGCACTTGTGGTTACTCCCTGGATGCAGAAGAGAGCACAGTGAGATGGAGGTTAACGCTGATGCCAGCTGTTCTAGTAACCTTCAGTAGTTTATGTAGCCAACTGATTGATGTACCAATTTGTACATGCTGTGTATGTAATACTATTTACCTTTGTCCCCTTCATGGCAACAGAGAGGAGCCTAATAACATCACTGAAAGTGATATAAATTTAAAAAAACATCAACAAAAAAAAATTTAAAAAAAAAAAGGAAAAAAAGGTTATACAAGAGCCAGAGAGCCCCTCTACAACAAACTGATTTTCAGCAAGCCACTTTCAGGAGAATATTAACAACATCCAGAAGATGCTGCTGCTTTTTTATTACCTTACTAAAAAAACCAAAATCCAACTTCCTGAACCTCTATTTATATTACAGTTTTCCTATTGCTCTTCTAGTATTATATGATGCCCATATGTGTGTGTGTGTGTGTGTATACACACACCCATATATGAATATTTGGAAGTGCAATAGTCAGTGTGACACAGAAGTTAATTTCACACTGAAATTAGATCAGATCTTCAAACTGAATAGAACAAAAGTCACTTAAAGTTTCCCTCTTTATAGATCTGCTTCCCTTTTTTCTGGCAGGTAGTAGGGAGTACAAGTAAGACTGAACTGGTGTTCTAAGTACTGCAAAATACAGAATAAAATGTCACAGTTTAAGGAACAGACAGTAAACATACCTTAAAAAAATTATATGTATATTTTGTACTATTGACCTATGTTAGACCAGAAAAGAAGTCTCAAAAGAGGAAAATTTTAAAAAACAATTTTTAAATCACAGAATTAATTTACCCTTCTATATCTAGAACTAAAGACAAAATATAATAACTAGGTAATTGCTATACCTAATTTCTGCAAAAAACAGTGATAACTGCATATATTGCTATATCTGCTGTGATAATGATCTTAGATTATCAGTTAAAAAGCCAGAAAAATATGAAGTGGAGCTTCTTTTGCATTGCTTAGGAAGAGGTTCCTACCTCCAAGTGCAACAGAACTCTCATTTCCTTGCAATTTAAATTTTGCCCTGGTTTGAAATGTTAACTCTTAAAAAAACCCCAAACAATGAGAAAAACACAACTGATAATGAGTAGATAAATGATGTTTCACATATGCATATCCCCTGACAAGGTTGTAAGAGAAACAGGTTGCATGAAGAAATTATCCTTCAGTGATATTAATAATAATGCATTTTCTGTATAACATGAACCAAGAACTAAAAGAATAACTCCTTTTAAACTGGTATGCTAAATACCTTGTCTTTTATAACAGGCTCCTTGGACACTGAGTTTCCACACCTGAGGTTCAACACAGCACAAGTGCTCTCTGTGTAATCTCCCATCCTCTATTCCTATTGTTCAACAATTTTCTCATTGGCCTGCATTCTGTTTTTCCTCAACTCCCCCATTTTGTCAAGTGCATTTGTTGCCCTTCCAGTATTGGTCGGATCTGCAAAAGTAGTAATACTTTGTACTCCATTACCAAAATAAAACATCTGTCAGAAGACATATGCAGATCTTTGTGCAGTGTTCTACACAACATTCCAGTTTCGTTATAAATAACCCTTCCTGGTACAGTCTTTCCAACAATTTCTGTTCACACTGTTTCAAGTTATTTTAAGTCATACAGCTTTAACTTCATGGGATACTCTCACAGCTGTATCCGAAAGCCTTACAAAAGCTGAGACACAACTCAAAGGCACTATCAAGCCGGAAAAATGAGATTTAATGCTTCTGGCAAATATCACTGGTGCTTGCTTATTCACTTTTTTGTTTTTTAGATGACTTATAACTACTGAAAGGATTTCTTCTTGCTTTTATTCAGAAACAGAGCTCATTAGTCAGATACCATTAAATTACATGCAGACAGGCTCCCTCCCCACCACAGAAATAAAAAAAAACCCAAATCATCATCCATCCACCCACCAGACCTAAGTTAGCATTTATCTGTAATGATGTTAGTTATTTATGAGGACAAAAGAACAGATTTATTATTAGTGTATTTTGTCCTATTCAATCTTTAATACCCACCCCTTCAAATTTATTCTCAGCTTTATATTTGATCATGAAGCCACGTATTTTTGTCTTCACTTTATAAATTCTAAAAAATCGGTTATATATTTGATTATGCTGTATTATTTTCTATAATTAGCAGAATAGTTAGAGAGGCCAAGGTCTCAGACTGATAAAACTGAGATCAGTCCTTTGTAAAAGCAAAAACAGAAACAGGATGAAAAATCAATTGCAAGTGTTTGCATAAGAAATTACATATGGATAACGGTAGAAAACTGTGAGGTAAATATTGGATAAATCACTAAAAGGTAGGAGCAGAAGTTTAGTAGATAACATGTAATTTAAAAGTAGTAACAAAATGCTGAAAAAACATTAAGCAACATGGACACCTATTACAATACAACTTTATCATAAATTTTTAAGTACATGAAATATAAAAAAACCTGTACAAGAAGTTTTGGCTAAACAAAAGATTAGTATCAAAATAAGCAGATTTTCCATTAAAATAATCATAAATACATATTTTAGTGAGAATTACTTTTTTCTTCTACAAAAGAACTGACTTGCTAGAAGGTGAGCACAATGTGGTAGCCTATTTGGCCTTGACCTGACAGTCAAATATTTAATTCTTCAAGTGAAGTAACTTAAAAAATATTAAGGAAGTTTCACTGAGTAAACTAAATTATTTAAAAAAATAAAGTCAGCCATTTGAGCATAAAAATATAAAGTGTATTGGGTTTTAGACAGTAGACAATAGTTTCTTGTAACTCTGCAGAGAAAATTAGTCTTCTTCAGAAGTACTTACAAAATGTGAAAAACCCCCTACATATGGCCCCCAAAGTCAAAGAGAACCAACAGGATCTGTAAATCAGTGGTCAACATACAAAGTCTTATCATAGAAATATTGTAAACAAAACAAAACCAGGATCCCAATTATCTTTGGTATAAGAGACTCAGGGAATCTCTGATGACACATATGTATACACAACTTAAGAAGGAAAAGAAACTGTTTGAACATTTTGCATTTAAAGTATCACTTAAAAATCCGGTATGTGTATACGATCACAGTTCAGAATGGTTCTTTTCTTTTAATAAAATATTTCTGGTCTATAATATCAAATCTTAATCGTTCTGGCCAAAGATCCATTTCTGGAAAGGGTCTGATGGATTACAGGATGCCAAACTTGGATGCTCTCCATTTCCTGTAAGGCACATATGTAGTGCCTCATTGTACAGAGTTTGATCCTAAAGTGAGTAAAAAAAGGAGGAAAAAAAAAGTTAACAAATAATGAGCATGCTATTTCCCCCCACTGTTCTTCCCCCAAGCTGATTGCTAATGAGTAAGGTCATGCAGGTGGTGCAGAGGGGGGTAGAAACTACATAATTAGTATGCAAGTGACAACTTGCTTTGTTAGGAAAATTTTGTAAAATATTTTAGAAGATACAAAACATCTGAATTGACTTCTAGGTGGATGTCCAGACAAACAGACCAAAGGATATCCACTGTTTTTTCAAGTGAAATTCCTACTAGTGACATCAAGTTTTGATCTGGTAACTGAAAAGCTGAAATTACCTATATTTTCCCACCAAAACCTAACTTACTCCTTTTTGGCTTCAGAGTTTTTGTTTTGTTGGCATTTTTGCTTTTATTGGAAATCCAAAATTAACTAATATCAAAGATCACTGATAAAAATGCCATTTTACTGCACAGGATATATACCTTTTGGTGCAGCCACTGCTCCTCTCCAACAGCAAAGGTTTTCTGGCCTTTGTAGGTGCACTCGCGAAGCTGCACAGGTCCCTTGGAAGCATGCAGACAAAGCTCTTTCTGAATGTTATGGCGAATTTCGTGGTGCGCAGAATATTCGAAGTACTATTTAAATAATTTTTTAAAATTTTGGTAAATAAAGGAAAATATTAAACTAAATGAAGCCTTTCAAATTCCCAATACACAAAGTAATACATTTCTTTTCTTATTCAAAAATTTGAGACTACAGAATAATTCCTCTGATTTTTAGCACAGACACTTCAAAAGTGTTTACAAAACTAAAAGCAATTTTAAGTAGTAATGCAGTACTAATTTATACTTGTATGTATAAATTGCAAATGACGCTGCATGTGCATTATGATGCAAAATCTCTCTCCCACACAGAGACCATATATAATTCATGGAGACAAACTGACGAGTAGAGATAGTTGCATGGATACCTTAAATTTTGGCATTTCTTAATTTTAAAAATCCATATTCAATTCTGTTGCTGGATTTTGGTTTTTCTTAGGGCAACCAAAAATAAAAGTTGTCACAAGAAACAATACTGATTGCTGTATGCCAACATTTGCTGCCTGATCTAAACAATAAATATGAACAATAGGATGCTGTTATATCCTCTTGTGAGGTAACCATTAGAAAAGTAATATAAGCATGTATTTTGTGAGCTGATTTTACCATGATTTCCTGGCAGCAGAGTACTCTTAAAGCTCAGCTATAATTCTGATCTTAACAGGGATTTACTTCTAACAGTCACAGACACAGCTGTTGTCCTTTTACCCCTCCAGCCCTAACCTAACATCCTGGTCTCTTCCTTTTCTCCCACATTAACCAGCAGAGACCCTAACATTACATCCACTGCTACTTCTTGCACTTCTTGCCTCTGTATGTCAGCCACATGTTTCCTTTGAATATTAAGGCCAGACTCAGTTGCCCCCCGTGGCTTCCTATTTTCCACTGGTCAGCAATCACCTCCTCGCTACCTTGGAAACAATGGGAATAGCACTGAAGAGCAGCACAGAGGAACAAACAGGCTTCTCACTCTTATGACTCTACAACCACGATTAGTCCTCAAAACGGGTACTGATAGGGGCGACCTGCTTAGTCATTTAGCTCTCAGACATAGTAATTTACTCTTAATCTGGTAATCTGATTTAATCTATCCTGATTTATTTTTGGAACTTCAAAATCTCTGCAAGCCCTGAAAATAACGACTTGAAAGCTACATTTAGATCTTTATTAATTTTGGATATTGAGATGGGTATGTTTCCAGCCTCCAATATTCTAAAAAAGAAGAATAATATACAACTGATATACAACTCTGAAAACTAGGTTCTGTTTTCTACTCCCCTTTCAAATATATAGACAAAGATGACAGGTAGCATGGGAGATATCTGTTACTACACTGCTAAAGATCTCGTAAAGAATAGAAAACAAGTGAAAACAGAGCATTGTAATAAGAAAGGTTAAGTAAGCAAATATGGATCTCTCAAGTATTATCAGCAAAATCTATTCTCTGAAGGCTCCTTTAAAGGGATTCAGACTGTTATTTTGTGGCAGGAGGGAAAACAAAAACACGATACTTGAAAGAACAGAGTTTTAGTAGAGCCCAAGATAACTTAGAAAGAGAGAACAATAGAAGCATACAGCAGATATCTTAATACAATGTCCTGGTACAGTGTTCCCAAATTAATAACTGTGACAATGTGAAAAGGCTAATAGTATTAATCCACAATGGAATAAAGCCCCCAATTCAATCCTGTAAGAAGCTAGCGTAATAGGGTAGTTTTTAATTTAGACAGCATGCCATCTCTCACAAAAAAATATTAAGAAAGTATCACCTGACTAAGATTACACATCTGAATTTTCACAGTGCCATCAATGGATGTCTTTTAAGATTGAAAAAAAAAAAATTATTAACACCCTACCCTCCAAGACAACAATTACATTCTAATAAAAACTTTTAGGCCTTTGGTGACCTTTAATTATTAAGGCTCTACAGTTGATACATTTTATTCATTTTTAAAGGCAACAGAGAAGTGTGCATTTCTGGGCAGGGAAGGAGATGTTCCTCTTACTAGTATTACAGTAATGACTAAAGGATTCAGTATCTGACATCTATTGCGAGTCATATTGTAGAAGGAACAGAGCACCATTGCTGCCTCCAAGAGCTATGGACCAAAGAGAGCTCCTCTTGAACAAACGGAATCACATTAGTCACTTGCATTAGCCAGTACAGGACAGGCCACTTTGACCTCCCACTACGAGGCTGCAAGCGTGACAGGGAAGGCGGCTCAGGCCTGGGCACTTGGTCTCCCATTGGCTGGATTCCAACCAACATCTTCCTTAACAGTGCGAGTCCTGGTGACAGAGAAAGAAGCAATAGGAGGAAGCATAAGGAAAGGAAGAATTACGAAGACAACACTTACAAGACAGAAGTAAGGGTGGCATGAAAAGGTTCTGCACAGAAAGGAGAGGGCAAACGAAGCAGTGCAACTGTGTTTGAAATCTGAATTTATAAGCTGAAGTTAAAACATTAGAAATGGGACATGACATAAAGAGGGGTATGGAATTTTCCTTTAAGAATATATAGGAATTAACTATTAAAGAAAAGGAAAAAAAAAATAACAAGAGAGAAATTGTATATTAAAAATCAGTCAATTTCTCTAAAATTAATTGAAAGCCTTTATATGGTAAAGCTATAGCAGGAGACAAAATAAAAATCAAGTATCAAACACTTTACCTGATTTCCTCCAAGTCCATGACAAGAATACATAATCAATGGTTTGCCACCATGGTTATTTTCACCAACATCCAGACACATGCGGTTACCTATATTTTTCAACTAAAGAAAGGGTGTTATCAGGATAAAAAAGCTTAATGTAATGACAAAAAATTAAACTGTCTCAGTCATATGCAAAAGTAACCTTTAGTTTAACAATTACAGCTGTTAGTTCATTTTTACTTTCTGCTATGCTCAAATCTAAAAATCCTGTTTTCTCAGTTAATCTTTTCCAACTAAAAGTCAAGTAACTACATGGTCCCACATGGAATTATTAGCCTGCTCTGTACAATGTTACTGTTATTCAAATTACAGTTTGAACAGATACACAAAATATTTAAAACAGGAGGAAGGGAAAGTTTTATTTGTAAATACACACTAAAAATTCACATTCATCACAAGCTAAGAACTATTACTTCTTTTATTTTTTTTTTGCTTTAGCAATGCAATGTCTAAAGTTATTTAGCAGAAAAAAAGACTTTTGACATAAATGAAGAATGAAAATGACATAGCTACTGACAAAGCTATAAAAGGTATAGAGAAGAGATTCTTTGTCCAAAGTACTGACAGAAAACCCTAGTGCAGTTAAAGATAGCTAAAGTCTAAAAGGTTTGGCTAAGGTAGTATAAGAGATTGGCAAACTTCCTGGACTATGAAGAATATAGGAAATAATTAAAACTAAACTTACATATCCAGAAAACAAAGGATTCAGGTCTGGCACATATGCTTCCGGATAAACATTACTGAGATACCAGGTAAAATTTTTACACTGCAGACGCTGCCTTAAATCAAGTCTTTTTGATATGTCTCCAAAGGTTTTCTGTTAGAGGAAGGGAAGTAAGGAAGGATGGAATACATTTAACATTCATTTTGCACTTGTAAAGCTATAATATTCTGTGTAGTACTAGGTAAGTTTTAAGCTTCCTTTGTTGATTTTTTTCTTGCTAATGCTCTGCTCCTACAGTTACTGCTGCCTTTCAGTGTGGTAACACCGCTGACATCCTGCCTGCAGAATTTCAAAGCACTTGCAAGAAAAATATATTGCAACATGGAAAAAAGAGAAGTATCTTTAGTCCCAAGGAAATTTTAACACAGGGCCATGAAATGGGATACAAATCAGACCGTACTGATGACAGCCATAAAGCTAACTGATCTCAATAGAAGTATAACAGGATTAATGAAATAATTAGCATAATATCCAATAGAGTGTAGAATATCCCAAACAAAATTCAGTTTAGCTGCTGAACGTGCCTAGGAAATCTAATGCTTTCAGTGATCAGTAGTCATGAAAATTCATCACATGAAGGGGGAAAAACAGCTTCTAAAACAGAACTCTAGATTCTAGCTGGGCAGAAAACTTGCAAAATAAATAAGCCAACATCCAACCTCCCTTGAAAATAACTGATGCTTTTAAGCAGACAGAGACAGGATGGTTATCCATCATCAAGTAAGTTTTATTCTGCTGCTAAAGAACAAGAAAACCTGCTTTTTCAGTAAAAACACTAAGCAACTTGAGACCAACAAGACATTTTTCTCACTCCAAAAAATAAGTTTTTTTACATTATCTACACTCAGTAGTTTTTCTCATGCTCTTCTAGTAGTTCCTGTACCTGCACAATGCAAACAATTCAAGATTTTAGAGAATGCATGAAAAAAACCCACCAATAAAAAATCCTCAAAAACCATACAAATTCAGCATTCACCACCCAAACACTTCAGGTTTTTTTCATGTTTGCTGAGGCTACAGCATTAAGCAAACTGAACTGTCTTTTCATTAAAATATCTAGAATCCTTACGTACTTTGTCAATAAATAACTTTTGCTCACCAAAACTTTCACTGCAGCAAGTGTGATTTCTAATCCCACCACCACCACCTACTTGTTTCACAATTTTTGCTGCCTCTGTGTTTCTTCGGTAAAATATTTCTTTATATTCATCCATCCACACTTCTGCAAGGCGAACCTGATTACGTGTGATCACCTGAGTACCTTTTGGAAAAGTATGGGGACTCTTGCTGCGAAAGACATGGCCAACAACAGAGCAAGGCATGATCTCCAACTGTCCACCACATTGCCATACCTAATAATAACATTTAGTGTGTAAGTGCACTGCAGTTAGAATTCAGGGGGTGGAAAATATTCAGTAATATTATTGTTCATCAGAAAACATCAAACCACTAGCAAGAGTACATATATCAGGCATACCATGAGTGAATTTCCTAATCAGATAGAGCTTGGAAACATACATTTCAGATATCAACCCTAAAGACATTTAAAAAAAATTAAAATCAGTTAAGTGAGTATATCTGTATTTTATTTCATTGGTAATTAGTAATTCAATTTTCTATGTCCTAGTTGGCTGATTGAGCAGAGGAGTCAAGATCTAATACAAACTTATTCTCAAATCCCCTGTATACTGTCAGCACAGAAACTATTGCTAATTAGGGAGCTCAACTTACCCTGAAAGACATTTCTATATTTTCGCCTCCCCATATTTCCATTTCTTCGTCATAGCTTCCGATGTGTTCAAAGTAGTCTTTTGATATTGAAAAGAGACCTCCAGCAAAAGTAGGTGTTCTGCAAAAACAAAATTTCACTGAGAAAGACAGTAAGGTTTTTTAAATATAGATGTAAAATCATAGTGTAACCGTTCTAGGAATTTTCCATGCACTTGTTAGTATTTCAATACAGTGCTGTATATTCCTGGCATAGTTAATACTTCTAGCAATTAAATACATCATGTGGAGTCTCATTTGACTGTTTATTGTCATTTCTAAGAACGTGTTCAGACTAATGACTGCTGGTATGAAAGAAAGCATCATGAAAACCAACATATTTTTTCTGTATGGATGATATCAAGCAAAGTTATTACTCCTACAGACCAGTCACCTGTCTGTGGACAAAGCAGGTACAATTATCAGCAAATGCACTACTGTATCAGCCTAGTATTTGGGTGCTCTGACCCTTTTTGTCATTCTTTCAAGTAAAGTGAACAAAGAGACAGAATAATTGTACTGTCTCAGAAAAAAAACTGTGCATAATCTTCCTCGGCCCCTTCCCTTATATTCTCTTAGGAATAGAATATAATAAGCAATTTCAATTGTATGTAGAAAAAGTAATGCAGAGCAATTACTACCTTAAGGAGGCTATATTTTTATGAATGCTTTAAAATGTGGTTCTTAAAGAAAGTGTTACAAAAAACATATTAGATGCAAATGTGTCTGATTATACTCATCTGAGGAACTAATTTATTTACAAACTGTTGGTCGTAACAAAAACCCCATGAAAACAGAAGGATTTAACAAGTATTCACATTAGGTTTACCTAATTGGATAGGTTTCATCCTTTCTTCTTTTATTCTCATGTTTAGGAAGAGACTCCCATCCAAATGACAAACTCCAATCAAAATTTCCTCTGTTGTGGCTATGCCCGTAAGGAGATGGCTTACTGAATTCAAAAGTATTGAGATCTATAGAAGCAATGTCAGGGCTTACAACAGCAACAGGGTTCTCAGCTATTCTTGCCAATAACGGCTCTAACCAGCCATAAAAGCATTCACCTGTGGAGAAAATGGGAACACTGAATTTTTGTTTGGCTATAAAGTAGTACACAGGGAATAATTTAGTATGTCCAGCAAGCCAATATGGACTATTTTTAAATAGCATTGCTAATTGCACTTTCAATATGAAACAGCAATAGGAAAGGTGATACATTGCTAACATAATTCACAAAAAACCTGCAACATTAAATCAAAGACAACAGCATTATAAACCACACGTGGCTTAGTTTCAGGTTATACTTACAATGAGCATCCAGAAAGGTAAGCGTCTCTCCTGTTGCTACTGAAGCTCCCAACAATCGTGCAGTGATCAGACCTTTTCTTTCCTTTTGACGGACTACTTTAACTATTTGAAACTGCTTCACATATTCATCTAGTTTATCATGCAGGTATTCTAGAAAGAGGAATGAGTGTCACGATATTCAGTGTACATACATGACACTGCCAAAAATGTTACACTATAAAGCTAACAAGATAAACAACTCACATTAACCCCAGAAATTACCTCAACATCAAATCTATAAAAATTCCTAACTGTTGAACGTTATTTTTAGGGGCTGAATTTTGTTGGGGTAGGGGTGTAGGAAGAGGTGACTGGCAGAGAATAGAGGATGGAACATTTAAATTACTCTGAACAAGAAAGGATGCACTAGTACATCTCTTCTGCAATGTTAACCATTTGAATACTAATTCCATTTTCATAGCAAATGGAACTCATACCTACATTGTCTGTAGAACATGCAAATTCTTTCCTTAACAATTGCACATTTACAGTTTTCAAGGCTACAGTATTTACAACAGCAACAGAAGCCATATAAAAAGCTATTTGAACGTTCAAAGTCTGAGAAAGAACCCCACATCTCTCATTAAACATCCCACATCATCTTCTTTATCCTGCCCATCCTCAGTATTAAACTGTGCCACTGAACATACTTCACATCCAAGTGTGTCAACATACTCAATACAGACTTGCAAAAAAGTGTAAATACATTAACAGAAGCATGTTCAGTTAAAGCTAAGCATACAGTTTTTATGAACTTGCATTTGTGTACATACTATTTTTGAGATTCAGCTTGAAAGCTGAAGATTATTTTTCCATTGAAAAAGAATTTCAGTCTTTCTAATAAAGACATTTCCCTTCATATTAATGAAATTAATTTGCATAAAGACAACCACTACAATAAAATGCAAATTTCTGCAAGTCTGGGCCAATTTATACTTGGATACTTTGTTCTACAAATTGCACTTGGTTTGAAACACAAATTACAAAGCTGCAATTAAATCAACACCAGAACTGGAAAAAATAGAAACGGGGTTTAAAAACATTTTAGAGCACAAGAATTTCTTATCTGACTACCTTACGGAAAGAAAAGGTAGGGGAGGACTGTTTTATATTTTAAAAAAAAAGAAAAAACAAGACTACTTAGAATACTATTATGCATGTCAACAGTGTAAAGAGATATCCTCTTAGCCAATTTACCTGCAATCCTAACATGTCTTAAGTTTAAAAAAAAAAACAAAAAAAGAAGTGAAAACAGAAAGACTTCTTACCATCTACACTGGCATCATCCACCAAAATAACCTCCTTTAGCAGTATGGCAGGAGCTGTGTACATCACACTGTGAACAGTTCTGAGCAGAGTTGACCACGCTTCATTATGGAAAACTATGATAATGCTTGTGGTTGGCAATGGTGGGCAACGCTTAAACTTTTGTTCAATACATCTACAGATCAGAAAGTGTCATGGGTTACAAAATGGATAACAATTTTTTACTCCAACTCTTAAAGGAAACTTTTCTTTCTAGTACAAAGCTTTATAACTATGGACAACAAATGGTTCTGCTTCTCTACTTTCTATACCAGTTTTGGAATGCAAAGATAGGTACTTCAACTGGAGCAGCTGTTCAAAATATTTTAAAAAATATGACTGAGAATTTCACTTGAACAACTTAGTTCTGCTTCTGTCTCACACATATTTGGGTACATTTCATACAACACCCAGGCCTTCTTCAGGAAAAAAATGTTGTTCTATTGAAAGCAGCAGGTATTGACTGAGCTGACTCAAAGTCACCATTACTGCTGAAACCTAAGAACACAAAGAAGATTTTCCAAGGACAAATATAACCTATCTAGTTAAAAACTTCCAAGTTTTGTAGAAATACTATGTAATACTTAGGGCAGCATATCCCATTCAAGGGATACAATTTTAAACCCACAGTTTTTCAAGACTGACATATCCTGAACATAATTTTAGATCCAATGGCAAATCAAGATGACAATGCTGTATTCTTGTATTCGTAAGTTGCACATTTACCATTTATTGCCTGTCAGCTTTAAGGACTGGAGGACCCCAAGGTAATAACCACAGTCATTGTCTTACAAAATACACAAGCAAAATCTCCCCAGTTATGGTGAGCTGCACCACGTGTCTGAGCAGGGGCTCAGTGAGTTTAGCCACTTCTGGCACAGATGGCTGACAATGTTTAATTGGACACTGATAGAGACTGCTCATAACTAAAACCCACTCTCCCACTCTCCCCAAGTCCAACAGTCAACATTAATAAAATTTTTCAATACTAAAGATTGCTACTGAGATCATCCATTACCTTGTTCAACAGTTTACAATTCCTAATTTATTAAATTATGCCGGTGATTTTATTAACACTGAATACTGAGAAAATGGGGCGGGGGGGTGTTTAAATTGGAAAAATGTTGAAACCACATTTTTAGTTTACTTCTAAGTAAAATTTAGCAGGCTTCCTGAAAGTTACTCAGAAATTTTAGCTTAAAGGCAAAAGCAGAACACCTTATTTAAATATGGTTACTTTGAATTCAAAACCATGAAAGAAGTGAGCTTTTCTAAACATTCTTGGCTTTGGCACTGTGGATCATTATGTACAGCCAATCATTATGTACAGCTAGGAGACTCTTCTAAACGATCACCTACTGCTGAACTTGAATCGCTTTGCAGTCTGAATTTCTGAGAAGTTTTTGAACTATGAGGACATACACGTTTCAACTTACTCAGGAGGTCGAGTGTCTGGTCCAAGATCTCGGTGTAAAGAAATCCTATCACTTGCAAATGCATTAAAACAGTGTTTCTCTTCTCCAACCTGTTTTTCTTTCTGTTCTTCTGAATTTAAGTTGACGGTTTGGAATGCTTTACCAGAAGCTCCAGGAGCATTGGGATCTTGAAGGGGCCGATCTAGAAAGGGTTTTAGTTCCACTGGAGTATAGTGCCCGGGCAAACAGTGTCTCTCTCCAGGAATCTTAGTTTGCCTAACGGGTGCTTTTATCTGCATTTTTAGCTTTGCACCTTTGATATTGTTCATGGCATTTAACACAAGACCTAATACATGACTTTTCTTTCCAACAACTGGCTCAATCCCTGCTTCATCCTTAAAATCTTGAACACCCACTTCTCTTTGTAGTAAAAATAAAAATACCAGAAAGACAAACACAATAATGCTAAACTTCCAAAGTTTCCAGTGAAAAAATGTCTTAAATAGTTTAGGTGTCTTTTTCAAGGCCATTCTAGTTTTTAAAATTTTTACACAACAGAAGTTTCTGTGAATGTTGTTCTTCAAATATGTCACAGCATTTCTTGAAATTACAACACCTGTAAATTAAAACAAATAGTATTAATTTAGACATTCAGTATATTTAACTGTGTAAAGCCATATGAAATTAATGGGGAGGAATTAATTCACAGCTCCCAAAAGTCAAATGTTATGCATGCTACCTCACTTAAAGATACATCAAACCTATCCGTAAGATACCCAAAATGCCCTTTCCCTGTTTTTTGTTTTGGGTTTTATTTTTTAAACACACTTCACATAGAAGAACCAGAAATCAGGCATACCATCAAGAACAAAACATTATTTCTTCACAGTGCCACTACTTCAAATTTATTTTCTTCCAACTAGTTTGTTTAAAATTAGAACAAAGTGTTGTATAAAGTCTTGTAGAAGCAGGGAATTTTAGTTCACTGATAGGACAGAAGGAAAACAGGTGGAATCAATACATTAGTTCAAGTTGCATGTCAGAAAGAGCCACATGGCAAGTGAACAAAAAAGATGGGAAAGACTTCTCAATCAACTTATTTCAACAATTAGAAAGTTTCTGCCACGATTTTTTTCACAGACAAGTAATTATTCAGTTGCTTTCCAAAATGAAACTATGAAAGACATTGGAGGACTACCAAAAGCTAAGTGATTTGAGTTAAATTCTCTCTGCCAAACTGGCAGTTTACAAGAAGGGGATACATTCAGCAACCAACCCGAATTCAAGCAAGAGCTTCACTTTTGTCTAAATTGCATGTATGTGAACCAAGAAGAGAAATAAACAGCACCTAGCTAAAAGCCACAGTTATTTCCCACTTGCTAACTACTGACCACAAAATTGCAAAAACTGCTTTTCTATTTATTCCTCTAAAATACAAGTAGATTCTGCATTTCTTAACTGGAGTGGCATATTCTCAGGAGGACATATAAGTCAGAGAAAACAAAGGGAAACCCCCATCCCTCACCTGGTTTTCTTCAAGAATTTGCGGGAGAAACTAAGCATCTGGATTTCTTCATATTATACTGGATTTCAAAGCTTATGTCAGCTTAATAAACCCACAGGTTCAAACTACAGTGTTTTTACCATAGGGTTATTATTAAAATAATGCAGAGGGGGAAACATATTACATCATACTAAAAGGTACCAAAAACATGCTTCACAACCTACAAAATTTAAAAAAAAAACTGAACCAAACCAAAAAACCAGTCTACTTCTGTCCATGTCACATAGTATTGTCCCATTTTTCCTTACTGCTGAAACATTTGAACTACAGTACCAGTACCTATATAATGGAAGACTATGAATAAAAACTTTCTTTCCCAATGAAAGGAGGGCAACCATATTACTAGACTGCCAGATTGAAAAACGTCTTGTTTTCTCACAGTGTCTGGTGGGCTGATCTTGACTGGCTGCCAGGCACCAACACAGCCACTCTCTCGCCTTCCCTCCTCAACATGACAGTGGGGACAAAATAAGATGGAAAATCACATGGGTTGAGCTAAGGACAGCATGATCACTTAGCAGTTACTGTCACAGGGAAAACAGAGTTGCAATGATGAATTTGAATTTATTGCCAATAAAAGATAGAGTAGGATGGTGAGAAACAAAGGCTTAAACTACCTCCCCTGGCTCAGCTCCACTCCTTCATTCCCAGTTCTTCTATCTCTTTTCTGTTTAGTGGTGCAGAAGAAATTAATAATAAGGACTGTGGTTAGCATTTAAGAATTTATCACTTCTTCCTCTGCATACTTCTGCCCTGCTCCAGCGTGAGTTCTCTCCGTGCAGTACAGTACTTCAGCATAAACTGCTCCAGCACAGGCCATCCATGGGTCACAGTTCCTGCCAGGATCTTGCTCCTGCATGGGCTCTCCATAGTCTGCAGCTTCCTTCAGGGTATATCCACCTGCTCTGGCCTGGGGTCCTGCACAGGCTGCAGTGTGGATACCTCCTCTGGGGGGGTCATTCATTGGCTGCAGAGAAATTCTTCTTCACCGCAGTCTGCTCCATGAGCTGCAGGGGGAATAGCTGCTCCCAGTGCCTAGAATACCTACTCCCCTCCTTCTTCACTGACCTTGGTTTCACATTTTTTCTTACTCCTCTTTCTCACAGCTGCTGTGCAGTATATTTTACCCTTTCTTAAATACCTCAGCACAGAGGCACCACCTGCTACACTGGGTGGCTCAGCTTTGGCCAGCAGTGGGGTCTATTTTACAGTTGGCTGGGACCAGCTGTGTCCAGTCCCAGATGAGAGTGTGGAGGTGGGGGGGAAGCCCCATGTCTCTTATCACAGAGGCCACCTGTGCAGTCATCCTCACCTCCTAACTTTGCCATGAAAATGGAATACACAATGGAAAACACCAAGCATATTTACAGATTAGCAGCCAGCATTGCAGGGGCTACAGCCTCTGCATGTTGCTAACCAGGAATGCTTTCCTCACACCAACAAAAAGAAAATCACACTACTGTTTCTCAGTGCATCACGCACAAGCACATAAGATACTAGTAAATCTTAAAGCTCAGAAATCAATATGCAATATATCTTCCTCAAATGGAAAAAAAAGAAAACATCTTTATATACACACACTTGTATCTATCTATATAGAGAGAAATATTTGAAATACATAATGTCATAAGAGGCATTAGAAACAAGAGACAAGTGGAACACACAGATGAAACATGTCTGTCCCTAGAAAAGACAACTCACTTGAGATAAGTGGATCGTGGAAGACAGTAACACAACTTAACCCTTTCAGTGTAGATTAGTACACTCCACTAGCATACAGGCCGTGAACAGAAACAAGTGCAAGTGATGTTTCTTTAAGAAAGGATCAAGTGATGGCCTTGGAATAGTATGCGCAGCAAACACGAAGTGGACAGAAGCTCGACTGCCACAAACATACAGCAAAACCTTTTGATACAGACAAATGCTGAGTGTAGCTTTGTTGACAAAATATCTGATAGGGATATTGCTTACAATAAGGGAAGAGTTCTTTGTCACACAAAAGAGCAGCAGTTTCCAGAACAGAAGCTACATTGTCCAAAGAACTTTTGCCACGAAAGCTGTATCTCAGGGTTTTTACCAGGATAATTTTGTAGTTAGAAATACAATCTTTATTCACCACAAATGCCTCTCACATTTTCATGGCATAGCAATGTGTCAGTAAACACAGACCAAGCTACTATTCAATCCTCCAGGACATGCTGAAGAAATATGTGGCATGATTAAACTCCCTGGGGCGACTGTTTTGAGAAGCATTTAATCTTCTACTCATTAGTGTTATTTTCACTAATAGTAGTCTGGATTCCTACAGCACTTTGAAACAACTAGCCCTAAACATCTCTAGTTGGATTTTTTTAGGAAGAAAATAACCAGAAAGCTAAAATGTACTACAAAAGTCTTCCGCAAAGTGCCAAAAAGCAGCTGCCACACTACTTCAAATCACATCACATGGGCAGTGTGAGAATTCAATGCAGTCTATGTTACATTATGCCACCCACTGGCTCTGATGTCAGACTGTCTGCAAAAACTCTTACAAGAAAGCCTCACTAATGTAGCCAACAAGTAGAAAACTCTGATTTTTTTCTTAGCTTGATCTGAACAACACTGTAGACAATAATTTTAATAAAATGTGAAAGTATCAATATAACCCAAAACAGCAGAAATTCTTTCAAACCATGCAAGTGAGACAAAATTCACTGGGGTTAGTATCAACAATATAAATGACCTCATTTTTTAAAAAAAACCTATTTTAAAATCTACTTTTCTTTTATCTGAATGTTAAACAGGTTTCAAATGTTTCCTGACCATATCGCTTATAGAACATAAAAATCTAAAAATTATAAAATACTAAGTAAAAATACTAAAGACAAAATTAAAAAAAAAAAAAAGGAAAAATGGGAAACAAATGCTTCAGAATTATTCTAATCAAAACTACTTAACTACATAACTTGGCTTCAACTTAATCTAATTCTTCTATAATTCCAGAAACACAGTCTCATAAAAAGCTTGTCTATTTTTCCTTGTTATCAAAGTACACAATCCCTTCCTCAAACCTTATAGTCTCCCTTAATGAGAAGGTGGGTGTGCGAATAAAAACACTGAGCAAATACTTTAGAGAAAAACCAAACAAACCTGACACTGATGATCAATTGCTCTCACCAAATTAGCAAAAGTCCAACAAAGACACTTACAGGATACTTTAACTGTAAGAAGTGCTATTTCCACCAGTAGTATTTCTGAATCTAAAATTCTAGACAGGGCTTTTTATTTTCTTTGCAAGAATATCAATGTAGATGCTACTAAAACATTAGTTACTGAAATAATCAGTTTGGTAAATTTTATTTTCATCTTCTACCACCATGGAAATTGATGCAAATAAATAAAATAAATCATTGAACAAAACTGTTTGCACTTCCTAAAAGTATATCCCAGAGGAACATCCATTCACATAAGCACCTTTGGTGACAGACTAAGAAAAATCCAATTCAGAGTCAACCTTTCATAGAGGTTTAGCTTTATATGGAAGAATATGCACAGAATATGAATATTATTGTTCACAGAATCAAAACCATTCAAAAGTACTTTAGAAATTTGGGATAATTAAAGAAGTTTCTTAAGTTTAGCAAACTATGCTGCTGTTTACAAGAACATTAGGCCTTGACTTAAATAAAGGAACAAGCAATAAAATGAAATGTACAGAAGTCAAAGACTGAAGACATGAAAAGGAGAAACAAAGTCAGCTAGCTAGTTTCTATCTCCACACTTGCTTATCTGTTCCACTAAGAATTCCTACTGAATGCACTCCTAAACAGGGTACACGTACCTAAAAGATTCACAAACCCCAGGTGCTATTCCTGCAGGTACATTCTTTGAAGCTCAGCCAGTAGAAATGTGGTTCTACTCCTGAAAAAAGTTGTAAGAGGAATACTGAATATGTTCAGTTCCTGAGCCTTCATTTCAGAAACATTAAGGGCACAGATTATTCTAGCAAATACTGGATGTAACCTGCCTGAGAAATGAGAAGCTGTACGTTCTGGATGAGCATACTGAAGAAGGCTGAAGAAGTTCTGAGCAACAGCAGCACAGAACAGCTTGTGAAATACAACTTGGTCAAGTATCTCCTTCAGCCGTTTCATTTAGATTTAAAAAAAAAAAAAAAAAAAGGGAAAAAACCCAAACAAACCATTACCAAACCTCTTTCTATGGATTCTAATGGAAGTGCTTAAAACTCAAACTTTCACATGCTCTTTCAAAATTAGCACTACTACTATTTTTCTACAGCCAAGCACTGCATGTGATAGGCAAAGATAGACAGTTGCCTTTGACAACTGATAGCATAGTAAAAATATACAGTAACCATGCATTATAAAAATATTTATGGCTTATTTTTATGGATCTGGGGCATGCAAATGACATTCACTTAAATTTAAATTTCACTCAACTCTGTATTTTCCTTATTTTTCCTTGGTCAGATTGTTTTGGGCCTCCATCAAAATAATTTTAGACTGTCCCTAAAGATGCCATGACGAAAAGTGAGCATGATAGCAGCTGCAAAGTGCTGTTTTAACTTAGAAGGATTAGTGTCTCATTTTCAGTTAAGCACCAGAAGATAATGTCTGGACCATAACCAGAGGACTTTCGTTTGTTTTCATGATTGTAGGAATGTTTCTAAGATAACAAAAACATCTGAGTATCAAGTGCAGGTCTTGAAATCACAGTTTTCTAAATGGCCTTTAACTTTTGTTTAAGTGATAAGTGTAAAGCAAAGAAAGTCTCCTCATGGGAGATTTACTGAGATTTACTGGGTTAGTGACTGCTAAACTAATCTTTGTCGGAAGCTCCCAGAGGCATCTTCACTTTCCTCCTCTCCCCACTTGAGTATCTCTTTTCCAGCTACATTTCACTGTAGAATAATGTTAGCCCACTGTAGTTTGTCATTTGACTCTGGAATTTAATTGCTGAATCACTGTCAGTAGTTTTGTGACATGATTTCTCTGTTTGTAAGCAGAACTATTTCCTATGACACATGACCTCAGTGAGTCTTAGGGAAAATCAGACAATAGTAAGACAGCAAGTGAATAAATCCATGCTTTACATGACTGAAAAAAAATCTAGCACTTTATGGTTTAGAAACTTGAGGCACTTGCAGATCTTGTAGAAGACAGGCACAACAATAAGCAGATTAGGATGAGAAACTCTTAAGTGTTGGCAGGCAACTGAACATGATTCATGAACATGATTCTCTACATTGATTCCAAACACACGGAAAGCCCTGGAGTAGGTAACAGCTCTTGGAAAATGCGAACCAGGCGGCAAACTTGGGCAAAGCAAAAAAATCGTCTCAATGCAACACAGTGTCACGTAGAACCACAGACACTGGGGAAATGTCACAGAGAGGGCAATTATATCTTGTTCCTATTTTGACAGGGCTCAAGATATCCAGGCTGCTTCTGGTATTACCCAACCCCAAAAAAGGGACAAGTTAAGTCACAATAGAAGTTACGAGGAGGAGGAAAACTGGTCTTCTGCTCCTTCCCACAATGCAACAAAAATAGCAATTCAGGCTCTCTGTAACTAACTTAATTTTTACTTTACTCTGTTACTGAGGAGCTGTGAGATGACAGAAGCAGATGCCAAACTGACCAGGCCATTGAGCAAAGCTGGCTAGAAAAGGAAACCAAACCCTCTAAGTTGGCTGTTTTGTCTCAGGCTCTAACTGGTAGCACAGGAGCATACAGTGGCTTTAGTCAAGACCGAATTGATCAATATAATTTATAATTTTTTTAACAGAAGAGGTAATTTTGTTACAGAAGACAAACATGTAAAAGACTACTGAAATGCATACATAACATCTGTACTTCCACTAAGATTTTTTTATTTAACCAACAGAAAAATTTATTAATAAATTCTTCATTGTAAAAGACTATTTTACACGAAGTCAAAAAAAACCCCAAACATAACACTAAGGTTATTAAATTTAAAATACACTTCTTCTGTCAGTTCTCCAGACCCAAGCAAACATTGGTTTACGTATTGTCACCTGCTGTGCAGAAGACTAACAAACGGCCGGACAGGACAGACAATGCAGTAACTCTTCAAAAGCTCTTCGTATAGGATGAAATACGCCTATGGCAATGTACACAATTGGTATCACCCTGCCGCCCCGAATCAACGCGGTACTGTGGGCAAACCCTCGGGCGGGATCCGTACGTGGCAGAGACACCTCCCTCGGTCAATACCTTCGGTTTGGACAGTGCATCCGGCCGGCACTTCCCGGAGCCCCGTGTTCCCTCAGGCGGCAGCCAGGGCTTCTCGCCCGCTCCATTCGCCCGGAGCGGAGCTCGCAGGGCTGCGTTGTCCCGGCCCCGGGAAGGCCCCTGGAGCCGGCGGCCTCGCTGCGATCCGAAGGGACCGCGCGTGAGGCGTGCCCGCCACGGGGCGGCTGAGGGGGACTCCCGGGGGACCCCCGGGGCAGCCCCGGCCCC
>VZTX01007008.1:128774-207515 GCA_013400915.1 Pardalotus punctatus
GGGAGCCGCTGCGCCCATCGCGCCCCTGCCCCGGCACCCGCGGCGCGCAGCGGCTCGCACACCGGGACACAACGCGCACCCGGCGGCTGCGGGGCTTGCTTCAACCACCCAAGCGCCACGTCGTGTGAGATGGGGTTGACCAAGCACTCACAGCTCAGATTGCTGGGAAACAGAACACAAAATCCCTCTGAGGTGAGATCACGGATTGGGAGAAGGGATATCGCGTTGAGCTCCCTTCTCACAACGCAGTTTCCCAGAGAGATGGATACAAAATCACTTTTCTACAGAAGCATGGTTTAATGTGTGGGAGGAAGCACCCAAAGTAATAGTTACACTCCCATAACAGAGTGTAGAGTCTCCCATTCTTCCTACTCTCAAATAAAAGTAGCACAAATCACCATCTCACCCCAGCATTCAAAGCTTCTTTCTTTGAGGTGCTGCACAGGTAGATAAATGCGCTCAGCAACTCCAAGGGAGGGGCAGCAGTTACATTAATCTATGTCACAGCAGTGCTAAAAATGGTGATACCAGTTCTTTTAAGAATTGATATTGTCCAGGAATACTTAGTAAAGATTTAGACCAGAATCTCTCACAACTCTTACGTTCTGTTACTGCTAGCATGTTAAAATCCTTCCTTATGACTTTGACAGTTGATGCCTAAACTGTACTAAGCACTAAATCACTTGAGACAGGAATAGCCAATGTCCAACTTTTGCAGCACAAAATTCAAGTAAGGCAAATTTCTAATGTAGACTTGTAAAAGTCTGATGTTTTCCAGAATAAAGCCTGCATTAACAGGCATATGACTCCTTAAAAGAACCAAAAAAACCCAAACACCCAACCCCAATCAAATATCCAGAACAGTATCAAAAAACCCCTCACTTCAGAACAAGACTTAGACCACTCACTTAGCTTCTCTTTTAGCAAGTACCATGTCATGTAATTAGGAACAAACTTTTAGCAGACAAAAGCATGAGATTTTTGCAGTAATGGTCCAATTCTCAACATTTTATGGCAGGTCAATGCCGCAAAAAAGCGCAGTTCTAGTTTCATTGCAAGATGAAGCAAGAAGTAAAACCACAGGGCAAATGAAGCTAGATAGCAAAATCACTGTTGAGATCCTTGAAAAGTGGTATAGTCATAAGCTAATGGAGAAGTACTTGCTAGTGAAATATTTTCTTAATTTCTTTTCCTATTTTTTCCTGTTCAGCATTGTATATGGAACACATTAATGAGTTCTTTATCATCAACTTTTGAAGAGCCAGAATCTACTACTACTGAGATTTCTCTGAAATGTCACCTTTCAAAGACAAGTTGTTCAGAAAATCTTTAGGAAATTGTCAAACATTATAAGCGCTGTTTAAAACATGTTTATAAAACTACTCACTCATCTAATGAATAACAAGATTAAAATTTAGGTTACTAAACCAGAGCTGCCTGATTTTAGGAAGTCTACAGGCTTTCTAAAAATTGCTGTAACCATATTTAATTATTTGCAACAGTCAAATCTAGTCCAGAAACAGGAGAAAAAACCCTTCCAATTCCTTCTACTCTATTTTTGCTAAGAGTCTTACTAGTTTAGTTATTTTTAGCTACTTGTACTAATTATTTCTGCCTAATGATACTCCCTAGACCATCTTTGTAGCATTGGTACAAATCTGAAAAAAACAGTAAAAAATTAAACCAGAAAATATTGTTTAGTAAAGAGTTACCAAAAATCGTTTCGTTTCCTCTAGAAGATATTCTAAGCATTCTGTACCTGCAGATGAAAGGGGGGCATGAGAGAAAATGAAGAGACACCTATGGCTTACATTGCTATAGCTACAAGATGCTCAGATTTTCAGTTTCAGTGAATGAATCAATAGAAACCACAGCTTCACTCTCCTCTTTTATTCATCAAAGGCAAAACTGGAAGATGGGTTGCTAAGCAACATCACAGTGAAGAGCGCAGGGCTTTGAAATTAGCATTACTGACTACCCTCCATCCCAAAAGTCTCTTCCATTCAAACCCATTTGTTAAGAAAGGGGCTAAAACCTCACACCAAACTACTCTGTTAAAATTATATGCATGGACCAAAGCTTGCCAAATTCATCCTCACTGAAATCGCAAGATTTCGTTTCCTTCCATGAACTGAAAAATTTCCTTTCATGGAAGGAAATGAAATCCCGAATTCAGAGAAGAAGTGTAAGAAACACTCAGGACAGAAGATATGATAAAATAAAAGGTGAGTGGAAAAAAAAAAAAATCGGAAACTGAGTGAATACAACGCAATGACAATGCAACATAATGCAGTGAATACAACTGAAACTTGCCTAAATTCTAGGGATTGAATTTTTGAAATCAGAAAAGAAAATGAAAAGGAGAGACAGGAGAAGAAAGTGAGTAAAGTTTGAAATAAAAGGAGAAAATTCTGCACCTTAGTGAAAACAAGAAAATGGCATGGCGTGACCTGAAGTGCAGGGAAACGGACTAAAGCTTGCCAAATTTATCTTCACAGAAATCGCAAGATTTCATTTCTTTTCACGAACTGAAGAATTTCAGTTCGTGAAAGGAAATGTGCCCCGCCCTGCTGCAAAAAGGGGGAGTTGGGAAGGATTCTTTTTAATCGATATCTCGGACAAAAAATAAAGCGCAAACACGGCAATATTATATCTGAGAACTGCTTCTTAATAAAGACGGGTAAGTGTTCCTACCAAATGGGGACAGAAAAAAGAACAAGGAGGGAAAAAGGGTGACTTGAGAGAAAGAGAATATTGGACAGATCGTTACCGCTGTACCCGGGCCGCCTTGTCGGCGAGAGTTTGGCAGATGGAACGCGTGAGCCCGGAGTTGCGAGGAGACTGCGCGGCTCCCGGGGCGGGCTGGGCGCGATTTCCAAACAGCAGCAGCGGCGTGCCCCTCCGTGGGCGAAGAGCAGGAGCAGGAGGAGGCTGCCGTGGCTGCGGGCGCTCTCAAGGAGCAGCTGCGGGCGGTCCGGGTCGGAGCGCGGCGGCTGCGGGCTGCGAGCGGCCCGTCTGTGCCATCGGCCAGCGACGGCCGCGGGCTGGGCGCGGGCGGCATGGCATGCAGGCGGCGGCTCCGCCCGGCAAACAGCGGAGCACGAGGTTGTCGCGGCGACGGAGCTGCCTTGGGGAAGCGGCAAAGCAGGGCAGGACAGGTGCGGACAAGACAGCCAGGGAAGGAGCAACATCGCAGGGAGGAAAATGCGAAGGGGGGGAGGGGGTAGAGCTGACCCTCCGGGAGAGCCTCCCCCCGCTTCCTCCAAGAAACCCAAAACAAAATGGCCCCTCGGTTTTATGTACTTGGCCTTCCGATAGCATGACTTCCCACGCATTTTTCCCGGGCATCTGGGGGTCTGCCCCACCAGCAAGGGGGGTTGCTTGCAGACCAGTAGTGGAAGCTTTTTCTCCCCTGATCGGCTGCCAAGCCAAGCCTCCCGGGGGACGGAGCTCCCAGCGTGTACACGGCCCCTAAAGTAATTTTTCACCTCATGTATAATATATGTTGAAGCATAAATAAAAATCAGATTAGTCTCTCTCACAGTGTCATGACTTAGCCTGTCACACCCATCTTATGAGAAAAACAAATCAGATGCAGATGTCTTGCCTTTTTTGAAAACATCTTGCTCCGGTTTTTATTCTAAACTTCAGCTAAATGTTATTCCTATGCTATCCAGGAAGCAACACCACCTTGATCCTGCATGAATACGGCTGTGTACAAATAAATGCTTTTTTACTAGAAACTGCCTCAGTAAGTACTTATTCTTTGAAGAGTGAAAAAAACAAACACAAAAGAGCATAGTTGAAGAATTTCTAGCCTACTGACCTCCACAGCCCACCTGTCAGAGTCACCCCCAGCATCAGCATTTTCCAGACCTTTCCATGTTCCTCATTCCATCATCAGTTTTTCCCTAGTATACTAAATCTTCCTCCTCTGAGCTATATCATGCTGCAAAACTTACATGCAAAAAACAGGGGTATTGTGCCTGGTACAGTCATGTACACACTGACAGTGCTCAAACAGAAGGGACAAAGCAACACTGTAAGTTTCAAGAATCCTTAGGGAAGAAGAGGCCTTCTTGAGCCTTTTCTCAATTAGTTGAGTCTTTTCTCAATTCTAATATTCACACAACTCTTGTAGAAGTGTTATGGTCCTGATATGCACCTATTCATTTCAGTTTAGCTGACCAACAGCTCCAAAGTTACTGGAATGCAGGACCTAGCAACCACCAGCAGGCAGCATCACTGTCTTAGTGAGGTACCTCAATGCATTTAGGAAACATGGCTAAAAGGTTACCCAAGATACAGCACCCACTTATTGATAAGCAAAATTAGATACAACTGTAAACAGGCTCCCTTTTGTAGTCTTAACACTGAGCTGTCCTAAAAAGAAACCCAAAAATAAAACTGAAAGTGACTTTACACAATGTCAACAGAAAAAGCTAAAAACTCAAATTGCTTACAAATTATAGAAACTTAATCACTACCATTAAGAATTCCCTTTTCATGCCAAAACACTGCTTTTCTAGTAAGACACATGCAACATCAAGTGCTGTTTGAAAACCAAATACAGCAGTGCAAGTGTTTTTTAAAAAATTCTGCATCAGTGTAAAGAAACCTGATCTTTCTCCATCCTTTCACTCATTCATGACACGTTACTGCTCTCCTAAAGATTCACAGGTATATTCTGTATGTGAGACAAGATCATAAACCCCTGTAATAAAAATTATTTCTCTAAAAAGATGTTTTATAGAGATTAAATAAAATGAGTGCCAATTTCTGCATATATGACTATACTGTCTATATATACAATGTTGAAAGACTAAACATGACAAATGGAGAACATTTTCTTCATGGAAATCTGACAGGTGGATAATATCATGAGCAGAAATTCTGTGTAAGACCTGCATGACCTATGAAAGTCTTTACTGAATTTTAACAAAGGATCTAAATTCTAACCATTAAACTTTCATTTAAAAATGTTGATTTAATTGAGTACACATACCTGTTTGTTTTCAAGATTAAAAAAAAATAAAGCATGCCTTTAATATATGTAGAAATAAAAAAAAACTCCATAATTTAGAAATACACCTGTACTAATAAAGAATACACGGTAATTATGAAGTAATGGTTTACACGAACTGAAATCCAGCATCCTAACAATGCACCTCCACTAGACAAGACAGGTTGTTATTTTAGTGTTATTTCAAATAAACACAACAAAACATTGAGTTATATGTTTAAAACATTTTTTATAGTGCCAATAACACTTTGTTATGATGACACTTTACATAACACACATGGGAGCAGTATTCTTTCTTGAATGAGAACTATAGGGTTGCATATTTTTCTTAAAAATAATCCAGGTCTCTAGAATAGTTAAATTCATCATTTCTACTGTACTTTTTTGCTGACATAGTCTCTGTCACTGCAGTATTTCATTCATACTTTCCAAAGTGCATTAACAAAAGTCCATGAGTCACACAAAAAAACAAATTCAGTTTCTTAGAGATGCACGGGCCTTGTCCAGTATTTCCTTCCTGATCTTTGGATAGTCTGGATGTGCTTTAAGGACCTGTCAAAAGACAATACAATCCAAAACCTCTGAGTTGAAAAAGAAAAAACCCCGTATTTGGTAATCCCCCTCATCACTGAGCTTACACATTTAAAACTGAACATGACTAATTTGTTTTAAGAATGCACAAATATTTAATTGTGGATAGAGACTACCACATATTCAAGTCAAAACCAGCTCTATCAAAGACACTTTGCTTCATTTCCACTGTCCTTTCACCTTGGTGCAAAAGACATGGGGGTCAAGGGCTAAAGCCTCTGGGTGGCTTGAAATGCCTGAATCAGAAGGGAGCTCTGGAGATGTTTCTGAAGTTTAAAGTATACTTTCTCTGCAAGGATGAACGGCCTTTGTATTTTCACTCCCTTAGGCTCTTTCTTAGTATATTCTACCTACTTCATCTTCTTCCCTTCAATTCCCTCTTCTCTCTTATCCTTCCATTCATTTTGTCCTGCCTGCCTTTATTTCTCCCAAAAAGAGGAAATTTAATTAATTTTATTATTAATACAAATAATTCATAATGTCCCCTCTGCTTCTTTAAATAGTAGCCCTTCCTCCTACTCTGCATCTGCTCTACTTATGTTTGGACCACACAAAGATAATACTTCACGTTACTTTCTAAGAGTGTCTTCTGCTACTAATATTTGATTTGATAAACTTTTTCAGCTATATTTCTTTGGTTTGGATTCACCAAATTGCAACCACAGGGCCAAAAGCAGGTGGTGCCATTTGAATATCCCTTCACATATAATAGCCAGTCACTTTTATCTCTTATTTACCTGGTTCCATGGAGCTTAAGACAGAGCAGCTTATGAAGAAGGTATTTAATTTAATCAAACTTATTGGACAGGGCACCTTTCTGATGTTAAGCTATATATTTTAGAAATTTAAACTCAACCAAAAAGAAACGTCATTATGTAAAAGAATGTTGTTACAGGGACAGACTATTAAACACATACACAAATTCTACCTTATGGCAAACATCGATTGCATCAACGTATCTCTTCCCTTTCAGGTAATTGAAAGCCAGCTTGTATCCTGTAATTAAAGGGGTAATGGGAGAGGGGGGAGAGGAAAGGCAACAGTTTCAGTTTCTGTATTAATGAGAACATCACATTTTAATTTATTTTGGGTCACTGTGTGTTTCTACAGTTGGTATTTTTTTTCCTACTGCTCTCTCGTACAAGCCTGGTAGTGATCAAAATTTCTACTGAAAGTTACTTCAAGCAGTAAATAAAAGTCCTTTACACACTGATAGCTATGTCTGAATCAAAAGGAGACATTATTCTGGAGAGCATGTGCTACTACAGAGAATACATAATGGTTGCCTTCTTTCAATTACTGTGGTATCCCACAGAGTTTCTCACTGTGGCCTGCAATACACTGTCCCTCTGTAAAGGTAATTCCATTATTAAAGGACAAAAGAAAAAAAAAAAAGGATAACAAACTAGGGAATTAAAATGCTATTCAGTTCCACTGTCAGTAGACCACTGATATAAAAAGTCACATGGAATGGCTAAGTCCCATAGCAACATGCTAGGCTGATGCTTTCAACCTAAGACGTAAAGCTCAAGTATATCAGCCTGGGCAGAAACTAGGCCTGAGGAAAAATCACATTATAAGCATGCCATTTCCAAAATTTGAAATTTTAAATCTTTCATTTTTCCACTTGTCCTCACTGGCAAATAAGTATGAGGGATCTGATACCAGTTTGTATGGCTTTACTTGCCAGATAGAAATTTGTGCTTCTTTAAGCATTTTTGTTCTAATGCATGACAATCCTCACAATGCTGTAATGCAAAACTAGAAACAAGCGCACAAAGTATCTTCAATATTGTACTCTTTTGTATGAAAGATTATTTCACAGTTTAATTTCACTAAGGAACTCTCCTATCTAGACATCAAAAGGTTTTGTAATTTGTTGAATTACCACACTCTAGAGGATTTAAAAATAAAAAAATGAAAAGTCTTGATCTATGTTCTGTATAAACTCAAGAAATCACAACTCTTTACTATCAAAACTTTTAATATATTTTATTTGATTAACCACTGTAATATTTTAGGAACAACCACCATGGCTCAGTCTACAGGAACAGGGACATCTAGTAAAAGTTACTGCACCCAAACTCATACTTAGATATCTAGAGATTTTTCCATTTGACCTAAGTCAGATTCCTATCAGTCATTTTTATTTCAGTTTTGATACAAGCCTTCCTCTGGTTTGACCCTCCTAATTTTTTGACTCACAGTACATATGGTAACATCTGATTTTGTAATCCATCCATGTGCATTTTCAGAACCATGTTATAAAAGCAGGAGCTAACCCACAAACATTTAGTTCCATTAATAAAACACTCCTTTAATCTGCAGATCATATTAGATAAAACCATGAACCAAACCACTGCAGCATCCAGCAGTAACAGGTAAAGAAACAAAATGTATGGCAGTTCATCTGCATAAAAAAACCCCAGCTTTTTCAGATGATGCCAAAGGCTATCTTATCTCAACACTAAAAAAAACATAGGGAACAAAGAAAGACCAAAGATTAAAGACTACAGGTAGTATGTATTTCCAAGGGGCAATAAACACATCCCAAAACCTGGAACAGAATTTGTGTCAACCACCAGTCTTGGGACCTACAGACAGATTCTAGGTGTTGAGTAGGAAAACGGCATTTTATCCTATGTATCCTTATTATAAAGGGTTTCCTACATTTAAACAGTCTTAATATGTGACAATTTAGTGCAAATTTCAATATATTATCCAAATTGGAACTTTACTAGTGCCTCAAGTTTTCAGTTGGTCATCTTTTTTTAAAGAGATATTTAAATACATTTAAAATAATTTTTTTCTTACATTCTCACTCATGTATATAAAACCTGATCGATATAGATAATTTGAATTTTGAATCAAAAATGAAATAATCAAATCAATGACCTGCCACCATCATATATGTACCATATAAAAGACTCTCTACTACAGATGGTACATAGTAGATTACTATAAATACATTATTAAAGTTAATGCTACACATACAGAGGGAGTTGTTCACAAATAGACAACTAAAACTGTTTCAGATCAAATGTTGTACTAAAACAGTAAACAGAAACTTCTGAAGTATCATAAAGCTGCTACCTCTTGCCATGGGGGCTTTCCAAGTGACTGTTCAGTACACCTTTAAATAGTTGTGGTTTTTATGTGAGGAAAACCAGTGATACTCTATTTCTGTGGAAAATTTAAAGCAGTCTTTCCAGTAAAAGGTGTTGTTTCATTCCTACCAGAGTGAGCAAAATCATACTTATAGGTTATATATACATGCCTACTGTTGGATTTGTCTGGTTTCCATATTTCCAGGCCATCTCGTAATTTATTGCTGCATCCTTATATGCTTGTTCCTTTTCCATTATGTATCCCATGTATTCATAAGCCTTGCAGCATGACTGCAAAATACAAATTTTCATCCAAAATTTTATTAAGGTAAGCTTGCATATAGTAATACTGACAGCTTAATTGGTAAAATACTACAAATCCATACAACTGGAAAGCACAAGTGATACTTGTCCTAACTTTAAAGACACAATAGTCTTGATTTAAAATATCTTTATTATAAATGAGTTATACAGCCTTCTGCACTACTCTAGGTCAAGTACAGAGTTCATCACAGAGGCCACTGTAACTACTCCTACAAAAATAGATACCTCTCTCAGTTAATAATAACCCTACTATGCAGCTGCATTTCAAGTCTATCTGGAAAGTGTTGCACCTTCCTTCCACAAATATTGTTGGGTTTTTTTTTCCTTAAGAAAGTATGTTCATAGCTTTGTCTTTGGAAATGGTTTGACATTATAATTTTTCAATTAAAGCTTAAAGACAGTCACAAGGAACCTAAAGAGAAAAAAATCAACCATTAAGTATTTAATTTCTTATAAATCCAAGCGGCAAGTAACAAGCATCTGAAGAAAAGGTTCCAAAAAACTATTAAGCACTAGCTGAAAATTCTAGCCTTGCTTGTATTATACATATATATTAAATCCATATAACTCCATAATAAAACCTCTTATGAAAGATATAGTAATTCATACAGAAATCTTACATTTAGTACATAAAGCAGGAAAATAATTTATGAAAAACCTAACTACTGTATGCCCTTACCATGAACAGTTTATATTATCATGTTGCCAATGGGTCAAATATTTGCAAGAGAAAAACATATGCACCTTTTTTACAAAGACAGCACAAAGAAATATTGATATATAAATTACCTTCCATCTTTAAATTTACTATTTCCCACTAGACTTTCAAAACCTACTGACGGAAAGCTTTCAAATCATAACACACTGGGATCAGTATGGGAATGCCTGAAAATTGAGGATAAAAATACACTCCCCCCTCTCATATGGGAATGCCTGAAAATTGAGGATAAAAATACACTCCCCCCTCTCATCTGTGACAAAAAAAACAAAAAGTTCAAAATCAAAAGGAGTAATCAGTAAGAAGCCCCACTTTCGTAAGAACAGTCTGCTCATTGGGATCTCACTAACCAATCCCAAATCTTTTAAAATCACAACAAATCCATATGAAATGACACTAGGCTTTTATGAAATTTTCACTCAACATACTTACTTAAATTGTATATATATATCTCATTCAATTCTGTAAAAAAAAACCTATAAACTAAAGAATCACAATAATGTGTTTTCTCTATCTAATCAAGTCTTGCAAATTGGAGAATACCACATAAAATATTGTCTTGTGAATTGACCAGATATGTTAAGATCTAAACTATTCAACATCTATTTGTATAGCACAATCCCTGCTTGGCAGCTTTGCATGCAAGTTGGAGAAAAGTCAAAATTTATATAGCTGCATCTTTCATCATCAGTTTTGTGAGATTCAGTGAAATGCATCTCTGACATTTCATAAACACCCTAAGCTTTTAGAGCCCCCACAGCTAAAACCTGTGTAAGTTACTAAAGAATATGAACAAAAATGACTAAGCAGCATTCACAGGTTTGTTTACTACCCTCCAGTGTGAAGCTGCTGCTTTTCGGTCTTGTTTTGGCTTACTTATCCTTAAGAAGTGAAATACCAGGCAATTGAACAAATAAATACATTTCAAAAGCTGCTTCAGAGGAAAACTAAACATTTAGATGAATTCAAACAGAAAGTTACTAAGCTTACTACTCTCAGTGTGCATTGACTTACCCTGTTATGACGAAGGCATCGTTTTAAAAGTTCACCTGCCATATCATATTTTGCAGATTGAATATATATATCCGCAAGTAGAAGCCAACTCTTTTCAAACTCCTCTGCATCAATGGGATTCCAGCTCATTTTTGAAATCCGTTTTAACTGATTTCTGGCTCGTGGAGTCTGTTTCAAGATCATGTAGGCTGTGGCCATTCCCAAAAGTGCTGGTATATGATCCTTCTGCAGTAAAAAGTACAGTGACTGTTTGATGCTTTCTTATTTTGATTTTAATTTTTTTTTAAATTAAGATTTTCACCAGTTATCTAAAAACTGAACTAAAAGCTAAATCTCAGGAAATAAAGACAGAACATCTAACCTTACAGACATATTTTCCACCTAGTGCTACAATTATTTCTGTAATCACAATAACCACCAGGCACAAGAAATGCTAAAAAATTCCACAGGTATTTCATCTCACAAGAGAAAAAAATCTGACACCACTAAGAGCTTTCCCTTTTATATACGAATAAATAGTTCAGATAAAACCCGGAGTGACTTGAAGTTACAATAAATGTGGTATTTTCCACTTGTAGAAGTGCCTGTAAAATACCAGTAAGAGGGACTCTGATTCCTCTTATTAGGTATACAGCTCCTAAAAATTTAAGTCTAAACTGTATGCATCCAAACTATATATAAACACGCATGATTCTTAAAAGCCACCGTTCTATGCAAGAGCCTGAAAAGCAAGCAGTAAGAGCTGCAGGCACAAGTGTAATTTTTGACATCCTGCCTTCATTAGCAAAGGATGAGAATGGGGCTCACATCGTGCATCTGCCTCCTAAATGCAGAGAGTAGTTCTATCAGCAGCTAACTGAAACGCTTCTTTCTCCCTCTCAATGTCCCTGAATCACTACTGGTATTCAGCCTCTGCATCTCTTTCCAGGCTTGTGCTGTAAATACATTTGTCATAGTGGGTTGAAAAAAATAAAAAAAGACCCCACCAAAAGCTCCTGCCCATAATAAGCTCACCCCCCTTCTCCCTCAACAGCTACACCTATCACGGATCAATAACCTCAGAAGTTTGAAGAGATTAAAGCTATGTATTTGATGCAACTCTAGAGGGAAGACTAAATAAACCGCAGCATTCTTATTGGTGCAACTGTCACCATGTGAAAAAGATGCCACATTCCCAGGATCTCGGATCAATTCTTAGCAGGTCTGGGCAGCCAGTACTGGAGGCAGAGGGACACCTTGTTTTTTATTACCAGAACTGCCTGACACGTAAAATCAGCATCAGGATACTCACCTCAGACAAGGTGCAGTTTAGCACACAGTTAAAGAGTAGTAGTAACTTAAGTATTTTGTGGCATTCTGAAGGACTAAGCCTGTCTACGCCTGCTTAAAGGAAATCTATTGAAAGCTGCTGGTCACAGGAACATCCATTATTAATCCTAAAACAAATAACTACAAATAGCGATAAAACATTGAAAATTTGTATCATTAGAATGAATCTTAAGGTGATGGATAATCTTGTCCTGTAGTCTAAATTATGTCAAATTGCCATGAAGCACTGTATAGATTTATATCATAATACATGCTGCTGGCAAGCCTGGGAATTAAAAAACAAGCCCAGCAACCAAATACCCTACTCACATTTCAGTAACTAGCTATATTAGCATTTAGTTGTGTTGTAAATTTGCAATTCAACTGAAAACTTCTAATATATATTGTTATTTCAGAAATTTTATTTTTCAAATTTTATATAAAATATTCTTCGATAGGAAAATAATCCTTAGAGCAAATAGCACCAACACATGCCACTACTGCTGAATGTAAACTGAAAGACTAGTTTAAAAAATGTAGTAAGCCTGAAAGGGAAGAGTGAGGAAATGAGACAGGTTACTAACCTCAGCTGCAACTATTTCAGTGAAAGTGTTCAGTGCTTGTTCAACATTTGATTTTTGTTTGGCTGCCATGAGACAATAATTTTCCATGATTCGCAGTTGAATGTGACCCTGAAATGTTTGAGGTTTGAGCTCCTTCAGCAGGTTTCCTGCTGTTCTTACAGCCAACCGCACAGACTCTTGCTTCTCTGTTGAATTACTATTATCAGAAAGAAAATGTTCAGAAAAGTTTATTTTTTTAATACATACCAAACTAATTACAAGTTAGAAATGCTTTTGAGCTGAAGGCATGCCGTTTTGTAAAAGCAGTGGCTCTGGTATATACACACTCTACATTGATTCTCTTCAACAACAGCAATTCCAACCCAACAAGCTGTAACACTGCAAGTGTACCAGCATTCCAGAGAGAAAATCTATATTTTCTGCTTGAGACTCATTTATTACAGTACAGAATGGTCCCTCACAATAACACAGAATACTCAAAGTGCTAGATAATCTCAAAGTTTGAGCAATTTAAATTAAGGCATACTGTCAGGGGGCAGCAGAAGGAGATGACAGAAGAACCCAAGCAATATTTATTTAATTCACCTACCCTATATCAGCATCGAGATTTTCAAAGACTTCTCCACCCACAGTTTCATTATCTGGGTTCAAACAAATTTCAATCATGTTGTAGACTGCATTCTGTCCCCAGTCACTGTCCTTTCGAGCTTTATTAAAATGTCGCAGCGCATCATTTGGTTCACCTGTGTACCTACATGGGTCATTAAAATATTTAAAGCCAGGGAAGTAAAATTCTCTGTTCCGCATTCCACCCAAATACCAGGAAACCCAAGTATTTAAAAACAAATGACCCCCTTTCACGCACTGATAATGCAAAGTTCGAACAGCACGCAGGCTATTGCAAGGAACTTGTTTTTGCTAACTAAAAATAGTCTGACAAGTTCTAAAATTTGAAGATAAATAGTATTACATTATTGAACCTGGAAGAACATCCTGAGATACTCAGAGAAACTGTGACCTTTCCTTAAATCCTGACACTTTAATTAATCAACATAGCACCTTTAAATGATAATGGATGACAAGGAAGTGAATTTGAATACATACTACATAGTCCAATAAACCTTATCTTAATTATAATTTGAAGTACCAAAGATAGAGTCCTTTGCAGTAGTGAAATCCTGGTTCAAGCTTTGCTCGGGAAGAATGTTTTTCAGCCATTGAAAGAAATCTTGGCACTTCTTCTAGTTTCCCAGCTCTTCTTAACAGATCAATTAACCGAGAGAGGGTTGCATAGTTATCTAAATATACAAATAATTAAGACACTATAATTCTATTTATTTGCTATATGAGTAACTTAAGAAACAAAGAGCCTGCCTTAATTTTTTCACATATAAAAATGAGATATGATTTAATACATAAGGCATATTAGACAGTAACCTCAGACACAAGAATGAAGATGTCAAGTGACACTTGCATTATCTTTATACGGGTTTTTATAGAAGTATAATTGTACTTCACTTTCAAAAGCATTCAAACAAAACCATCTGTTGCACTCTCGTGACCTCTTTCAAAGTCAATTAGAAAGCTTTATATTTATTATAGTACAATTTTAACAGATTGTAGTAGCTTTCTCTCTGGTCACAACTTGAAAATTGCTAAGAAAAACTTACTGCTGTCCAAGACAAGTTTCCTTTATTAGTATAGAAATAAAATATTACTTTTGTGTTTATGCACTTGGTATTTTTCATACCAAAAAAAGTGCTTTATAGTGAACAAGTACATAACATCCTATTTGTATTTGCCTTAAGGCAAACTACGCACATTACATTGCATTACAGTAAATTACTGTATGTATGAGAAACAATTTTCTCATATTCCCCTACAATATCTTCATGTTTTTATATACAGTAATGATCTTTGGCTTTTAGTATCCATTAAATTATAAATAACACATTTCTTTTTAATCAAGCAAAGAATTTTGGAGCTATTTATTCTTCTCTCTTGTTAGAGCTGTATATCAGAAATTAAAAGTATCACTGCTAAATATTCACCTGGCTTGCGTTCTAGGAGCTGCTGGAAATGAAAAACAGCTTGTTCGTAATCTTGCTTCCTGAACATGATATCAGCCATCATCTACAATATTGAACAATTTAGAGAAAACAAAACAAGATATTATAAATTGTGAAAATATAAAATAAAAAATAATAAATAATATAAAAATATGAAATAAAAAACTCTCTGGAGAACAAACATTATATACAACACACACAGGGTAATAATGAGCAGGTACCGGCTTGTATCTCAATTTTTCACATAAGGTGAAAATTAAAAGTTAATTAAATAGCCTGCCATATCTTTCAAATAATTTTTTTTTACTGTTGCATAGTTTTACTCCTAATTTTATTTCCCATAATGGCATATTAAGCACACGGAAAAGCAAAGTTAGTCTAAATTCAGGGAAAAAGAAAGATGACAGCCCACTTCAGCAGGGAAGGTAAAGTCAGTTACTTCATTTCAGTTTCTCACCACTGATAGGTAGCTAACATAGAGTAGATTTAGTAACATATTTCAAGAGTGCTATTACTTCTGTTCATATACCATACTAGAAGAAATTTCAGATGTTAGACTGCTGTGAGAAAATAAACTATTCCCATCTTAAAATAATTTTGCTCCTAGTGTTACATCAAAAGTTGCTCAGTCTATTGAGCTGTATTTTAAGCCAAGAAGTATACGAGTCCTGGAGAGAGAATCTGCAGCGTGATTAAAATTTGTTAAGTAAGAATATGATTAATTAAGATTCAATGAGGCTGTAAAATAACCTTAAGTACACACATAGTTCTTCTCTTCTAGAACTTCTAAAAAAATAGTTTTTAAATATTACTGTGCTGGAAAAACAGCTTCTTCCTTGAGCATTAGTCAATTACTGAGAGAACATGCATTGAGCCATACTTTAGCTAATCTTACTAGTACTACTTTTCCCTCTACTTCTAAAGACGCATTTTATATTGAGATAGAATGATGGCTATGATTGCTAGAACCTTCATATTGAAACATCAGCTGGCATAAACAGAAAAACATTTTGTTGCCATGGATTTTTTACATTTTTTTGAAATCACAAGCTGTAGTCTTTCTTAAAAGTACTGATTCATGAATATATCATATTGCAGGCACACAAACTTCAAAAAACATCTGATGCAGGATTAGTATAAAGCACGTACCATTGTTGCTGCTTCATTATCTTGGTCATTCTTCAGCAGTAAGGAGCACTGATGTTGACAGGCATCAGTATCATCTTGCGCAAGATACAAACGCGCAAGTTCCAACATTGCCTGTGTATTAAAATATTTAACTATATGTAATTCAAAGAAGAAGAAAGTTGGTTCAGTTCTGAGTATCAACCTGATATTATAGGGCTTCAGGGAAAAACTGTATCTCTACTAAAGAGAGAGCCTTCTCTGCTGTTTCTTGTGGGCTCTCGGTCTATTAATGTAATTAATTTTCATTCCCTCAACAGACAAAACTTTTCTTCTTCTGAGGGATATTCTGAAGGCACATTGAAAACAGGGCTGCTCAGACAGTATTGCTCTGAGGACACCAGTATTTTGGTATGAATAATATTTTTTGAAAAAATAGAAGTGAAAGTAGTTTTAAATATATTATAAAACTCCACATACCTCATTAACATTCACCAATTAATTCTGGAGTACAAGCAAGTTTCAGAAGAAACTATTTTCTTATTTGCATTTCCAACCTACCACATTAAGACTCTGTGTGAATCCATTTCTGGGAAGCAACCACAGAGTAAATATTGACAAACTGAAATGTACACCAGCATACATTCTTAAAGGTGAAGTCCCATCACAGACTATACTGAATGAAATGCCATAGAAAAGTTTATAAACACAAGTTAGTACAATTTAATCAAGTTTCTATTGAAGCCAAAAAGAAGGTAAACTGATCACAAAGCAAAACTAGCAGTAGGCAAATAGTAAGCAATGTCACTTCTACTTAATTTTAAATGGTGTTTTGATTTTGTTTCCAGAAGGGAGGCATTTATAACTGCATCCTAATTCTTTCGCTAGTTTGTGAAAGACACTTATGAATCAGAATAGTGTTTTGAACATCCTGTTCAGGACATGCAGGCTACTAGCACAGTTTTTAACAATTGTTTTCTTCCTACTACCTATTATGCTCATACTCAAACATATGTAGTTCTGAAACAGGAAGGCAGGCGGGTAATCACTGAAATGATACAGAGAATGCACGCATCTAGGAACTTCAACTATGAAAGCTCTCTTTAAGCTGCTGTTCTTATGTGCACAACACAGTGGAATACCAAAAAGCAGTCTTGGAGTCAAGTAATACTTCCTGCAGGAAGTGAAAAAAGCCAGCTAAACTGGAGTTCTATACTAGATTCTAGTGACTGGAAATGGTCTCTAAATTTTCAACTCCAGCACAAACAACGATACTATGAAATGATGTGTATCATGCAATCTGTGATCCACTTCAAGTCTCCACCTGGAAACTGCATTGTGCCTTACCTGATCAGGGAAACAAAGGGAGAGTACTAACTACCAGATTTAACCACCTAAAACAAAACAACACAACTCCCCCTATGACATTGATTGCAATCCCTTCACATTTACCTGAATAAATTGTTTAATGCAATATTTCAACCCATGTTGGGATACTTTGTCTAAAATACAGGAGATTTTGTTCTGATGAAGCAAGGTACAGATAGCTTCAAATGAATTTCCATTATTTCCATATATAATTTTAAGGAAAGTAAATGCTAAAGACATCAGGAAACAGGTGGATTTTTAACAGTTCAAAATTATATTTTGTAATCTAAAATAATTCAATTCTAATCTTGTACTAGTGATGTCTTTAAAAATGAAGAGAAGAAAACGTTCAAATTTACTGAAACTATAAAAATAGATTGAGAACTCCTTTATAGTAGTTGTGGCTAACAAAGTATTTTGCTTTCATTACTCAACAAGCAGGCAACAAGTTATTCATCAGAAATTCAGACTTTTATTTTCTAAGATGTCATTGCATTCTGTGTTGCTAGCAAATTAGGATTAAAGCAAAAATCTTCAGTAATATCTAACATATTTAGTACAAATGTCAGTGGCACAAAACATCTTGTAACAATGGTAATCTCTCAAAAGTATGATTTTAGGAAGAATTGAAGGGAAATGCCACGCTGGTATTTCAGTGCTGGTATTTCAGTAGCGATATGAAACTCAAAGTAAGGCTTTGATACTGGTACAAAAGTCATAGCTGTACCTATACCACGACAGGCAGACTCCTGGCTCTTAATGGCAGAATGGGGAAGTCACCATTTTAAGGATGTTTTTATTCCTTTCCCAATTTATTTTTCTTCTCCATATCATTCTTACAAGATGCCTTGAGAAAAGCCTGTCTCAAACACACTGAAGTACATTGTAGCTTCAGGAAGGACCTAGATTCTTGGAACCACAACACACAATCAAATATTAAAACTAGGTGATATGCTGATAATTTAGCAGCTGGTGCATGTGACAGCTATTCAATAACAAGTATCTAAATATAAGAAGTCTTCACATACACCTAAGTAGATAGATAACATAATTATGATAGAAAATCATGGAAAATGAACAAAAATTGGTTTTGCTTATTTTTAATCTAAAAAAGCCTCGCTACAGGTGACACTTAATTTGGGTGCACATTATAGTTATAAATTTCTTAGACCTTTGTTTCTCCCTCTCTTACCTCCAATGCCCACAGCTGTGAAATGATAAGAAGGAAGAGGGGGATAAAAATAAATTCAAATTTACCTGTATTTATCAACCTGTGGAAAAGAGACTGTGCAGAGAAGAGAGAAGCAGTGCAATAATCCTGCTCAAGAACAGCAACATATTGTGACTAAAATCAGAATTCTACCGAGCCCAGATAAAAGTCTAAAACCCCTAAAGTAGACACAGGAAAGACAGAAATTGGCTGAACTGACCAAAACCACTGGGAGTTCATTCCAGAGGACAGGCACCAGGCAAGATTGAAACAATCTCCATCCTTACTGGTACCTGAAGACAGGCTCACTGTGAGTGCATGCAGACACCACTTGAGTCAGGAGATTGTGTAAGAGACAGAAGTTAGCAGTACATGCAACTATTCTATCATGATAAGCAACAAAGGGAAGAAAGTTCAAGGTTCTGTGTATATCATGAAGCAGAAATAACTGCAAATTATTCTATCCTGTGGATAACTGAAAAAATGTTTTGCTAGATCTAAAAACTGAATGGAAAAACAATGCAAAACAGTCGGAGGGAGAACTGACCTTGTTATTGGTTTCGCAGTGAACAAGGGCTTCTTTGTAAAATTTAATTGCTTTTTCATAGTTTCGCTGGGCTGTCGAATGTTTTGCAATCTCAGCACAAATCTCAGCCGCTAACTGTTTCTGTGCAGGAACTGCATCCAGCTGTTCTACTTGAGCCCGTTTAAGCACTCTCCCTTGTAACTCCCGAGCCTAGTTTGGGGAAAGCAGTGAGCAGTCAAAAATTTTTGAAGGAATTAATTTTATTTATCTACTATAAAACAGTGAATTTTTTATTTTTTTTTTAAGAGAAGGAAGCACTAATACAATTCTGCTTCTTAACCCCTACCATTTTGCCTAGCAGGGAATTAGAACTAAAATACAAAATAACATCTGGGGACAACTTGTAACACCGCTCTGAAAATCAAGGGAAGAAACCTGTTTAAGAGGCAGTAACATGCCTGAGCAGTTAGTCCTGCTGAAATCAAAATGCAGGTGTTTTCGTGAAAATGAATGTGGCATCAGAAGGGAAAGGAACAGGAAAATATTTCAAAGAAAATGGGTCCAAGGAAGGACAGTTTTGAGGGCAGTAGTAAAAACAACAACAACAAAAAAAAAACACAAAAAAGAAAACACAAAAAAACAAAAGGAGAGAGAAAGTTTTTTGAAATGTGATATATTGAGAAACCTGGAAGAACTAGAGAAGAAAAGAGTAAGAGTAGACTGCTTCAGGGGAATTTTACTAGAATTGGGGGGGAAAAGTCAATTTTGATGAAGAAAAAAGTACATTATAAGGGAAAAAAGAAATAAGAATTTAACAAAGATAAATACTACCAATATTGTTATTTAAACTCTTACATAAAATTACCTTTCTAACCAATCTACAGAGTTTACTTTTCTTGCTGATCAGAAGATGCTACCAAGGCTAAGCATTTCTGTTACCTTGACTTTCACAGAGTGGAGGGATAATGGAACAGAATGTACTGACTCAAACTCTTGCTCAACCTTTTTGTTGAGAAAGTGTTTTCTAAGGGATTAAACCTCTAGCTTCCAACTCTGTTCTTTCAAGCCTCAGTCTGAGGGATAATAGTCAACCGCAGAATGAACATGCCTTATTACTGTTATTTAATACTAATACTGCTGTTCAGCAGTACAACAAAATAACAGGCAGACATTGAAAGCTGCTCCAATTTGCTCTGTGAATGGTTTTCAATGCTGAGCTAAAGATATGTAATCTAGCTGCCCTCATGGCCAATTTCAGTTTCACCTGATATGCTAAAACTGTGCTCCACACACAAATGAAGGCATGGTAAGACTGCAGGCTTGCAGTAAAAGCCTGCATTCTGATCTAAAATTCAGATAACACTGCTTGCTAAAATCTTAGACTTTGTAACGCCTTATGTACTTTACATTTCCCAGCAGTCACTGGTGTTTCATTCCCAGCATATACTCATTTTTCTACATTCACATGAATATTATGGTTAGAATATGGGATGAAAGTGAAACCAGAGGCAAACACAAGGACATTGCAAGTTGTCACAGGTATTTTTGGTTTTCCTCTTTACCTGTTGTAATGAAACAATAGCTTTGTCAATCCTCTCCATTTTGCTGTAAATTTTTGCCAGAAGTACCTGGTAACGTACATCTTCCATCAGCGAAGATAATTCATTAACTGTAAAAGTAACATCAAATAAACATTATTCTTGAAGGAACTGATCCCAGTAAAGTCAAAGAAAGATGAAGCTCACCTACTCCAGGCAAGAGCTTATATGAAAAATTCACAGCTCCATCTTACTTATTTAGAATTGTGATTTGACTTGGTGTGCTGCTGGTGGGCAGAGTATGTTGGTAGTGTGCAGAGTAAACATTACAGACTACAAACAAAGTGAGATTTAGGGCCAAAGACATTGAAAGATGCAAAAGGAATAAAAAAAAGTTACTGTCTCGTCTATTTGCATTTTCAGAAACATGAGAGAAAATACTTTGATGTATGCGGACAGGAAATAAAGCCATTCCTTGTATTTATTTTCTAAATCCTCCTCAAAGTCAATGAAAAATGGCCAAATTGATTCAGTGTGCAACTCTACATACAAAAAGCATGAGACTGTTTGATGAAATTTCTAGCCAGACCTCAAACTACATTTCTTTTGCCAGAGTCAGGAAGAGACATGAATACAGAGTTATTTTAATGAAATATTTCAGTATCTACTTAAAAAGCAGCAGGGTACTTTTGAATAATGGTTAAAATAAATATGCATAAATTAATATTTGAAGAATACAAGTCTTCGCTGGCTTACATTTATTTTAATCTATTGACAAAGTGGTATCTTGAGCACAGTTCCACATAAAACATAATTTTTGGAGGCTTCTGTAATTTAATATTTATTAAAATTAAGGAGTTGAGTATCTAGAGCTACATTCTATCAGCAAACTGGTCTTCAAGGTGCTGTAATTGTGACATCTATTCTAAATCATAGATTAGACTGTGTAGCTAACCATGTAAGATCATGCCCTCCAGTACATTTCCTAGAATTAATTTTATTTCCACAAAGGATATTCTAGAATTTAAAAAAAAAAAATTATTATACTGTTCAATAATTTTCCTAATCAGCCAAAATAAACATTTTTTCATGTAGAGAATGTGTGTGTATCAAAAGACATACAAAAAGACATTAAAAAATACTTTTTGCTTCACTTTACAACAGAAGAGGACATTTTAAAGCGCATGGGGCAAACTATCTACTGTTAATTATTTTTCCACACTAGAAAAATCAAACTGTCTCGAGCATGACTATTAAATTAGCCAGATTCTTAAAGGCTTAACTAAGCCAGGAACACATTGTTAAATCAGAGGATTATTTTCAGTAAGAAGTAAACAAGATGGAAAACCAACATGCCCCTGAAAACCATGAAAGTGATACAGTGACAAAAGAAAAACTTAGAGAATGGACTACTAATAATACTGTATCTTTATTCAGATAGCCACAAAGGTTAACAAATGTAATTAAACCACTGCAAAAAAACCAAACAAATAAACTCATTTGCTCCTTAGAATCACACAGAAAACACGAGTAACAGTAGAAATTGTACGTTTTCCTATTAATTAATAACAGTCCTACCAGGCTCATGATCTAAAGCTTTCTGAAGTTCTTTTTCTGCCTGTTCATACTGCTTCAGTTTCATTAAAAGCTCAGCCAGATCATAGCAAAGGAAGTTCTGTTGACCATTTCTCACTGCAGCCTCATAGTAACCAATTGCCTTAAAGGAAGAAGCAAAAATTTGTGTATAATTTGAAGACAAATCTTAAAGACAACAACCTGGTTACTTAGGTATTTAATGATATGTTGGCTTAGAAGTTTTTTTTTACTTTTTTTCAATGGAGAAGTAATAAAACATGTTTTTGACTGCAGGCCCAAACCCACTGTAAGTCACCAGAACTACAGTTCAACAGATTTGAATCCAACAATGTGTGGATCCACCAACTGTGCCTTTGGCCAGATGATCTGAAGGGAATTTATGAACTTACTTGCAGGATAAAATGTCTGCTTTAGCACTCTGAAATCTAATACTTTACCCAACCTGTCAAGCAAAGCCCACATGTTGACAGTACTCAACTAACCTAATACAGCACTTATAGAATACCTTTGCATAGTTATGTGTTTTGATTAGGGCTTTTCCAATTTTACTTGCTAAAGATGCATCTCTTGGATTTTTCTTCAAGGCCTGCTGGTAAACTTCTATGGCTTCATCAGGCTTCAAAAGTAAAATATAAACACATGTAAGTCAAGGATTAAGATAAAGTGTATGAAGAAAACAAAATCTGGTAACAGATCAAACAAATTCCACTTCGTGTGGTAGTTTTTCATTAAGGAGAAAACTGCACACAAACATTAATACAAAAACAACCATTAATCATCTACAGATCTCCAAACTAGTAATCTCAATTACCAGTTGCATGTCCTAACTCTATTCTTTTAACATATGAATTTAAACATGTAGACTTCAAATTCCTACGCCCACTTGACTACATTGTCTTCTACCAATACTAAATGGCATTTCCCGTTCATCAAGAAAGCAAAGGATGCAAAAAAAGGTTTATGAACTCTATGATTTAAAATATTTAAGTAAAGCCATCAGCATGAGAACTAAGTAACCTGGAATATTCTAAGTTTCAGAACACTTCTAAACATCTCCAGCTTCTTCATGATTTTAATTTAACTCTCACTCTAGATATGTTAGACTTATGAGGCAGTGTTCTTCTAGAAAACATTCCCTCCTTGACTTTCACCAAGTAAGCTTTTAGAAGAAACTGTTGAAAATACATTTCTTTTAATTTAAACTGTTACATTGTAGTCAGTATTTTTTATTGTTTTACATCCTAAAGCAGTTTCTGCTTGACAAACACCAGTCAATAAGAGACAGCATGTCACAATGTTTCAATTAAACAAAGTCAACAAACGACTCAAATATTCCATTGATCTCTAGCAAGCACTTACCTCTTGAATATTCATATATGCATCACCAAGAAGAAGCAAAGTATGAGCACTTGGCAGTTTTTCTACTAGATCACTGGGAACAGAAGACAAAACCTTGCTCAGTACTTAACATGCCAATACTGGTATTCAAACAAGAGAAGGGCACAACAATTTTACCCTCTGCAGATTTTAGTTTTTATTTCTGAAAATAAACCAAAAAAACCCTGAAGTATATTTTCAAAATAAGACTTCCAATTATGGTTTTTAAAGTTACCACATTTACTCAAATGAATTCATGTCACTAAATATTTCTCATTTATTGCAGCAGAAAGAAAAAATTAGTTCATCACACTATCTTTAAACATCTAGGAAACTACTTATGAACACCACAAACTTTTACCTGTAGCAGGCAGCATATAACTTCTTATCTTTCCTATACTGAAGATAAATATCTGCCATCTTTTCTTTAGCTTGTATAAAATAAGGCTGTTCAGGTGTAATATTTCGGAGCATAGTCAAGGCATGTTCCACATCTCCTTGAGCAATTGCCAGATCTGCATTTGCAATCACAACTCTTAGTTCCTCAGGAGTTCCAGAAAATTCATTAATGGCTTCTTGGATGACTATAGCAGCTTCATGCTGCAAATAATAAAAACAATAGAATTCATTTAGTTCCTGTTGTTGAACAGCCAAAAATAAAGACATCATAAGCATTTATGGGCATTATGCAAACCAACCCAAAAAACACAAAAAACCCCAACCACTTCTTTGCTATTTTATCCTCTTGGTTTTTTAAATAAAAGCCATGTGATATGGACTACTATAAAAAGTTTTAGTAGAGAAAATTACATTTGTGTTGCATATACACAAGTACATGCTCTAACTTCAGCTAGAGAATGTCTTTAGCATCTTGTTGTAAGAGGTCCTGCTTTGAGCAGGCTGGCCTCCAAACTACAGGACTGCATGGCTTCTCTCATATTCTTATCTTATATACATATATATATACATATACACACTATAAACACTAGATATTTGTAGTGTCCTACTGTTTACCCAGACATAGTTGGCAGTGGGGACACTGCTACACAAAGATAGGGACATGATCCAAACTATTGTTAATGGCATTCTGACAACAAAACAGGGATCTACATCCCAGCAATTGAACAAAAACAGTATGAAATGGTTTTTGTAGTCTCAAAATTGAGCACCTGCAAGCAGTTTTTTTTCCCTCTGTACAATTTAAGGTACTTAAGTCAGATATTCACATGCTGGAAATTTTACTAAGCAAATCCTCTTGGTAAAAGAAGTGACGGTTTTCTATTCTGAACTAATAATAATGGGAAGAGGATATTGTTTTCAGGTGAGTTTTGCATTTGGACAGGTTTGCCATCTTACCGGTTCTCCATTCAAACGATGAGCTTCTACCAACTCTACAAACACAGACACACGATCACTTGCATCAATTTCAATACTTTTTCCCTTTGTTTTTGAGGAAGCTGTAGCTTTTCTCATTCCAGGCAAATTTTTTGCCATCTGTAAGGTTTTAATAGCTTCTGATATTTCTCCCATCTTCTTTTGGGTTTGGGCCTTAATTAAGTGATACATAGGATGTTCTCTCACCTAAAAAAAAAATATAAGATAAAGAGTTTCCAAATTTTACTTGATGTAAAGTATTCAAACCCATTGCAAGATTTGTTTTAATATTGACTTTTTTTCCCTCCAAATTTACACAGTTTCGATTTCAGAAATTTACTTATGAAAATATAGGAATTTTCAGAGTATGCAAACTAGTAACCTACTACATTTTTAATTATAAAGAAAAACTGTTACACAGGATGAGACTTTGGAATAAACAAACATTCACTGCTGCTTTATTTTAAGCTAGACTGAATTTTAAAGTATTCTGAGGGTCTCCAACACTGTTGCATGCACACTTCACCAGGCAATTAATTAAAAGAAGTATGCAATCATTATTTGGCACAAGTCCTGTGTGCCATTCTCCACCCTCATAAACCATACCACACGTGAAAAATAAAGTCTGTAAGAGAAATATAACTCTATGAAATAGCAAGGACCTCAGTTAGATACTAATCTTCAGCTTTCTTGTATCACTTGGAGGAAGAAACCAAGATGGAACATGCTTGCAAAGAAATGGTAGTTTTCAGTTAAGTGGTCTCAAGACACTTGGGCACAACTCAGACCTAATGAGAGGTGTGTACAGTATTCCCAACTCTCTGCTAATCCTACATAAAGCTCCACTGATGTCAACAAATCAAAAATCCCATACTGCAATGTGCAAGACCCATGAAGTAAAACTTGTGTTAGTTTTGTCCTCAAAGTAATTTCTTTGATAAATATTCAGATATCATATTCATATAAACATTTACATATTAAATTTGTAGTGGAAGAGCTATAAAAAGTTAATTTGAAAATTATTATATACAAAACCATACAACTTCAGATGACTGACTGAATAAAATAATTTCAATTCTTTTGTTCAACTCACCTCAAAATTGTAGCTTAGACAAAGTTCCAAGGACTGAGAACATAGTTTGGTATTGTTTTGAGCCAAATGCACCTGGGCCATCAGTAAGTGTGCATCTGCATAAGAGGGATTCCTTTCCAGACAGTAACGGAGATTACTATGGGCTGCTTCAATATCCCCTAGGAAGTTAAAAAAGGGAAAGTGAAAAAGCAGTTGATACAAAATACAGAGGTTAAATACATAGTATTTTTTTCACCAATTTCTTTTAAAATAAATGTCAGCATCTAGAGAATAAACTCATATACAAAGTATTATAAAGTTATGAGATAAAATCAAAAGCAGGTCAAAGGTATCATATTTTCCCATTGTTCCATCTGTAAATCATTCAATAAATTAACTTTTTGGGACACAATAAATAAAAAAATACCATATTTATATGTCTGTACAATTAAGATACTTTCATATAAATGACAAAAAAGGGAAGAGCAAATGTTCTTCACTTAGCTGTAACACAGAGCTCTCTAGTGAAAGAAAAATATTCATTATGATTTACAAGTGTGAAGTTAATTTTTTATATTAAATGAGGCCGTTAACTAACTATTCATGTAACTATTACCTGACAAGTACTTCACTTTTGCGATTAAAAAGATAGCTTGTTGAAGACCAGGCACAGTTTTTACAACAGTTTCAAGAACTGAAGCACAGTGCTTGAGAAGTGGTGAAGGAGACTGCCCAGGACTTGCAGGCTAGGAGCAAAAAAACAAGTAAGTAATACAAAAAGAATCCCAACAAACTAACAAAAAACAGCATTTGAGTCAACAGGTTTTAGATTTAGACTTCATTTTAAGTCTGAGCTTCACTTTAAACTCAAATGAGCATTAGCAAGGCCTTGTTATTTCCTTCAGTCCAAGCAGCTGTCATTGCGAAGAAACATAAAAAATGTTGGAAATTTAAGGGGGCAACTTCTTGATAGCAACAGAAACACAAGACAGTCTCAGAGACTTCAAGAATGATAAAACACTTTAGACCTGACATAAGCACAAGAGTCAGTACAAAGCATTTGGTGACACATTTCGAATTACCAGGGCACCTCATCCAACACACCAGTACCACGAACTAAATTTCAAGAAAGCTGAAATTGGAATGAATGATGAGAAAGTTGGGAAGAAAAGGTTCTGGTCCTGTCATTCCTACCCCCACCCCATACCACAGAACATATTCATACTGCTAGCAACAAACTGAAAACAGCAGCTGAAAAATAGCACCTTTCATGCAAACTGCTAGTACAATATACCACATTTTAGTTGCTCTTTATCAGAAACATTATGAATTTCCTTCTATTACTTTAGTTAGTTGCTGACTGGTTTATAAATGAGAAAAGGAAAAGACAACCTAAACATCACTATGTTCACAAGTAGTATTTCCACAGGACCCAAGTCCTGAAGAAGCAGCAATCTCCAATACCAAAATGGAAGCCTCCACCACCTAGCTAACTCCTCACTTTCAAACACCACACAGTCCTTTTTGCAATAAAGAGATAAGGAAACTTGAGCAAAATCCTACCTTTCCTCTAAAAATCTTTCTACGGACAATTCAGAAAAGCAGTTTTAATTCCAAATTAAAAACCATCACTGCCATTCAGTGTTTCTGGAACATATCCCAGGGAAGTCTTCCGATAAGACACTGCCTCATAGAATGACACTTATTAACTCCATCTGTGACATGAAAATGTCACTGCTACTGATGTTTTACACTTTCAAATGTTACCATTTTCTTATAGATGGTGAGACAGTTAGTAACAATGGAAAGCTACTTGTTTTCCTGTGAAGATTTCAAAACTCTACATAAACATATTTATGGAAAGGTTCTATAATTAGGCTAGAAATAATGACAGCGTAACAGAAGTCAGGTCCCAGCTATTTCAAAAGAATAATCTATTTAAGGAAGACACTATTTAAAGAATCTTTAAATGTGTTTCTTCTGCTTTAAAGATGCCAGGTCCCCACTCAATTTATTAAGTTCTACATACCTTTGTTGCCAAAACTAGAGCACACAAATTCAGCCACAGAAAATTAAGCCACCTAAGCAGGTGAGATTTTTCACTGGAGTTAGCAATAATAATAATAATATAAAAGGCAGCATTCCACTAATTTTTACCAACACACAAAGGAAAAAAAGTATGTATATTGAAAAGATATCCTAAGCTGACAAAAGTATTTCATGAACAGGATGGCAGCATGAACATCTTAGTTTCAAGAGGTAGTCCTCTTCACTGTATTGTTAGAGTTTCCTAAGAGATACTAAGAAAGTACAACTACACACACAGAGGGCATTGAATAAATATCCCAAGTTTCCTCAGATGTCATTAATGCCACTTGCTCACATCACAAAAGATGCATTTTTACCATTACTTTGACTAAACAGTTATGTAATATCTTAAAACACACTCTTACCTCAAATAAATTGACATTTTAAGAGGGAAACTTTTCTGGTTTTTTGCTTCATAATTAACTGTTCTTAAAATGAAATAATTCCCATTTTCAGACAGATGTGATCTACTGCTGCTTACCTGTGCTGGGCAAAAATTAAGATATTCTCTAATAACTTCTAGCAAGAAATCAGGGTTTAGTTTTTCAAAATATTCCACACCAAGAGGAAATCCATGCAAAGATGAGAAGTGTGTATCCAGAACATCATTCAGTAAGTCAATAACTTCTTCTTGTCTCTTTTGTTTTTTCATAGATAGGACTGCACGCAAGAATGATAATTCCTACAGAAAAAAACAAAAAAAACCCCCAAACATTCTGCATATTCCAGATATATTCATCTGTTACTCATACAATACTATATAATTACTAATGTTAGCCACTTCTTTATATTTAGGCATACTGTAAGACATTTAGTATGTTAAAAAAGACACTTGGTGATTATTCTAATAATTCACTCCTTTAATTTGTGCAAGAACCTTTACATTTGTCTGATCACAAAATCCTGAAAATAATGAATATCTGTCCCTCCTTGACATTTCAAATTTGTCTTCAGAGAAAAAACACAGATAGAAAGCGATGATGTTTTTGCTCTGCAAGCAAACAGCCTTGTGTTGCAAAGTTAAGCAACACATTAACTTAGATAGGAAGAAAAACTGAAACTCAGACTTAAGAGTACTCCATTAAGAATGCTCTATTCAAGTGACAGAAATACAGAATGTGCAACAGAGGCCACAGTTCAGACTGTAATTAAAGTATCTTAATGGAAAAAGATGTCTCCTACCCCAGATTTCCCAATGGTCTGTTGAATTTCATTAAGAAACTCCAACTGCTGCTCTGCATCTTCTAACTGACCTTGTATTAGCTGACAACGGATAATTCCTGTAACACATGCAAAGACTTTATTGACAATACATCTTCCCAGTCGAGAGCATGCTTTCTTTTCCAGAATTAACTTTTTCTCTCCTCAACCTCTTCATAAAGCAGTGACATGAAAAGAAACAATGGATCAAGACTTATGGTAATGCAAATTTTACATACTCAGAAAAACCTAGGGTAGATGGTACGTGATGGATACATTAATATACTCAATGTTATAAAACAGTTTGAAAGAGTAAATCTTCAACTGGTTCTAGACTAAGTAGAAGGACCATGAAGTTTGTCTTCTAAATTCAGAAAAAGTATAAGAACAAAAACAACCCCAAGCACACAAACAAACCACTTCTGCCATCTAGATTCTTAATACTATTTAAGGCCATGGCATAGTCAAGGAGAAAAAAAAATACAGGGGAAAAATCTGCCAAGAAAACATGACATGTTTACTCTCCATTTTCTTGACACTTTTTTATAAAGTGGGGGTATATGGGACTTTTTATAAAGCAGGGGGTTTTTTTGATGTAACACATACACCCAAAGTATGATGTTTTGACTTCATTATGTTTTTCAATCTAATTTGGACACAAATGAAGACCTGGACAGCTTATTCTATCAATTGCCCTTGATTTTTTTTATTTTTGTAGTGCCTAAGAGTTCTCTAGTTCTTAGGCACTACAGAAATAAAATTAAAACATAAGTAAAACACACAGCCAAATGTCTGTTCCTACTATTACTTTGAGAGCTCTAATTTAGAAAAGATTCATTTTTCCAAAGGGAAGACCAAAAGACACATCCAGTAAGGAGACTGTTGCTACAAGGGAGACAGCACACCATGAATCTGAAAGTATAACCCAATGCTCTAACAGTTCTAAATTTTCCTAGTAGCAGTAGTAGGAAAATTTGATCAAAAAAGCACTGTCCAGTAAAAATCAAAAGGAAGTGTAAGACCTTACCAGTGAGTGCAGAAACACTTGTTTCATCAAGTGTCATAGCAGTCTTGTACCACTTTAGAGCTTCTTTCACTTTCCCTTGTAAAATCATTTGGTAGCCAAGTTCAGTAGCGAATTCTGCATTGTCAGATGCCAAATCAAATGCTCTTTCAACTAATGTTTGTGTATGTTGAAGGATGAGCTGGTTCCGGCCACACTAATGTGAAGAACAATCTTTAAGGCTTAAGGTTTTCTTACTTTTCAGATTCAATTAGACAAACACACTGAATATAGCTGTAGCAGTTGAGACAACATCTCATGTAAGATTAGTCTGTAGTAATTCTATAAAAACAGTGACTTTAAAGTGGGATGGATTCAAACATATACACATATATATATATATATACACATATATATATAATACCATACAATAAAATCAATAGTTGCTTTGAATGCTTCCTTACACCAATTTTTGATAAACACAGAGATAAAAGAAAATTTCACTATCAAAGTTGTGTGATTAACCTTGTCACTTTCTTACACTAACAATATGGTAGGTGAACATTTGCGTGTATTTTCACTGTTTCTCACTTTAAAAGCATGCAGTAAGAGCATTTTTGGAATGAAATGGTTTAAGCATTGTAATTCATACTGAATATAAGACTTGAAAAATGTGGTTACCAAGGCTGCACAAGTTATCTATTTAAACTGTCTGCAATTTTCTACTTTTTAGTAGATATTTAACATCTGCCTACTGGAAAATAAAACAAAACCAGGATATATAGATAGCTGTATGCTGCATAAGGGGAAAAAAAGCATACTCACTGTTCTACTGAAAGCTAAAGCCATTTTACAGAAGAGCTCAGAATTACGGGGTTCTAATGTGTCCAGTGCTTTAATTAGGTCTCCCAGTCTTGCTGACGCCTTGGAGAAAAAGGAGTAAAACAGTAAGTAATAGAAAGAATTAACAGATTAGAACAACTGAACAGTTTTCACTAAAAACTAGTCACACTTTTACTATGCACTAATACCTTGAAATGTAAATTCAGAGGTTTTCAGGGCTAGCAGTTAGACTTGAGAATTCCTACAAAAATACTTTGGAATAGTAAAGTTGACAATAAAGCAGACCATGTGTCCTTTACCCGTGCTCTAAAAAGGTGAAAGGCTTGAGCTAAGTGTGATATAACAGAAGAGTCCCATAAAGCAACATAGTCTGAGGAATCCGATCTGTGAATCCTGCTGGAGCTTCAGCGTGATACAGACACACATGCTCAAAAGCAAAGCACTTCCAAGTGCTCAGACGTTTAACAACAGTTTCTCGAAACACCTAAGGTGATTTCCTGGTCACACAATAATGTATATAAAAATAAATTGGGAGTAGAAGGAAAAGTAGCATAGAATTCCTAGAGCTGAAAAAACCCCACAATAATCGTTAAAAAATGCTGAACAAAACACAGGTTATACAACCTAACATCACAGACAGCTGAAAAATAATTATGACCTAGTTCCAAAAATCCATCACTACAAGACCTCATTACTTCTCTTATTTCAATTAATATAATATTTAAAAATAATGCAAGGCTTACAGTAACTTATGAATTTATCAAAAGAGCATTTAAACAAAAAAGATCACTTTGAGGATTCAAATCCACATGATTCAGTTAACTGTCCAGATCAGATTTCTGTTTGGCTGAACACACGTTCTCTGGAAAGATGGAGGTTAAAAATGATCTTTTCCTTGGCATCCAGAAAAGACACCAACGATAAGCTAGAGCAGCCATTCAAATCAGAATAGGCGAATAAACCTCCCGCAGATTAGTGCAGCACAGGACCAGCCAAAGTATATGAGAATATATGAAGAAGATAGCCCTCGCAGGGAACAGATGCCACATGCACAATGCCGTGCTCAACATTCTGCTAATAAAAAGACTCACCTCAGACATATTTCCTTCCCTGCAGAGGTGATGCAGGGCCTCCATTCTTATGGCTTCTAAATTGAGGGGATCTTTCTGCAATAGTCTAAAGCCAAACAAAAGGTGAATGTAAAGAAACAAACCAAACCTTTGGTCAATCATCTATTTTATCCTAAAATGGGAATAGAATAACTTGTATTTCCCAGTAATTTTAAATCATGGATCTCAGCTGAAAGCACAGCTCTTACTTCATGCCTATCTCAAGAAAGATCCTTTTCCATCCCAAATGGATTAATGTATGGATGTAGTATCCTCATGGAACTGCAAGGCTGAGCTCTACTTCATTTACTTGAAATTTATTTTAAAAAAACTGATGCAACTAATTCAGATTCATTAACAATGAATGGAAACCTATCTACTTTTGTTTCAAAGTGTCCTTAGGGTGTAAACATGGCAAGAAAATAATTTAGTGCTGTGCTACTTCATACTCAACCTGTGTGCTGTTTCAATTGTCTGCTCCCAGTCCTGCAAGGCTAGTTGTAGCTTCATTTTCTTTATGAAAGCGGGAATGAAGTGTGGGAAGTTTGCAATTATCTGGTTCACAATTTCCAGAGCTCCTGAATAATTCTGTCGGACCTCAAAATACTGTGCCTAATGGAAGGAAGAGAAGCCATATCAAGAGCCTGTACACTCACACAGGTGAGAAGACTCAGAAGTTCCTTCATACAGAAACCAGGAAAAAGAGCTAGGGAGAGAAAACTCTTTTCCTGAAGTAATAGTTTTACCTCAGTATCAAGCACTACCAGACACATTGCAACAATCAGACAGCAAAGGATGATGTGTAAAGCCTGGTGTGTGTGGTAAGCACTCTGTAACAACGATAACTGCAATATTTACAACTTACTAGTCAGCTGCAAGCAGGAAAAAGATAGACGTAACTGAAGAGTAAAATTGTTTTATTAGGTTTCAAATAACTTCATATGAAGTATCCCACAATTTCAGGATATTTAACACAACCCATTGATGAAACATTTATTCAAGCCCTGAGGTATGTACCATGCAAAAACTGACACTCAGCAGGTAACTATTGCTGTTGCCAGAACTAACAATTTTCTAACTGTAATGAAATTTACAGGGTATTCCAAATACAAAATTACTTCAGAAGTCAAGTATCACAGGTTTAAATTAATTCAAGTAGAAATAAATGTAGGACTTAAACCCTGCTTTGCTTTGATGCTTTGATTTTACTTACCATATTCAAGGTGACTGTATGTGTGCTATTTTATTTCATCTTTGTAAGACAGAAATGGTGCAAACACAGTAGTATCTGAGAGTTAATCTCTTAAGCCCTAGTGAGATCGCTGTCTGACTAAAACCTAATTACAGTAACTACATTTGACATATACCGTTAATCTAATTCAATGGTCCACATGCAGCCATGCACACACCTAACCAAACGCCACTGTGTGCACTCTCCTGAACTTCAGTCTTCTAATATTCATTGAACAATTTTTTCTATATTTAGCTTTAGAATACTAAACAAACATCATGTTAATGAGTAACAAAGCAATATGCTCCAAAAGAGAAAAAAGTGTAAAGAAAACACTTCATGCCACTCCTTTAATGAAATACAATCAATATGAACACTTGAAACAGACCAATGACAACAAAAAAAGTGTTAACTATATTCAAAAAAATCACACTACAGTGTTTAACTACTACTTTTTGGCACACAGCAATTGTGTAGTGTGCATAGGTGTCCCATGCAAAAAGGAAGAGACCACATATTTTTACATTTTTGAGTGATTTGAAACCTCATTTTGTACATATTAATACATTAATAGAAACGTTCTCTTGTGTGCATAGCAAAATGATAACTGCAATACACATTTAGATTGACTGTATTTAATCTATACCTTCCTTTTTACATTGGTGTCTAAAGAACCCTGAAGTACCTACAGGGTCTGTACTTCTATTCCTTGGACAAGCTCATTATAGGCTACTCTTCTCAGCATCTCCCTATTCACTCTACCAAGACTAGTATGACATTTAGGAAGATTTAAAATAGTGAAGCAAACTTACTTTACCAAGTAGTGCAAAAACATCATTGCCTTCCTGCAGTGCTTCATCGAAGTATTTCAGAGCTTTTTTAATGTGAGTTTCTTTCCCACAGGTGAGATCGAGCCATGCTTTCAAAATTAACCCCTGTTAATAAAATACAAATTGGAACGAGGTAGTAGAAAATTATACTAGGTACAATAAGCAGAAATAACCTAAATAAAGGGTTTAGATTATCTATTTTATATATAATTATAATCAGCCTATGGCATAAACTAAAACTTTAGTAATTCATTCCAGAGTTAAATGAATCAAATTGTACATTTACTTACAGAATTAGAAAAAAAATACCTGGCATTGAACAAGTGTAACATGCTCAGCAGTCAGAACAAAACCTCACAGAAGTGATCACATTAGACAGAATATTTTCTGCAAACATTTCAGCAAAATGTTTTAATTTATATGAGACACTGAGAAACATACTGGCGCTGAAAAAAGCGAGAAACTTGAGGTTTATCTTCTACTTTCTGATTAAAAAGAAAAACTTGTATGTGAAAAGCAAAACTCCTGACATTTCTCAAATCCTCAAAAGCATTACTAAAAAAACCCCAAACTTTTAAAAGGTGAAATGGTGTTTTCATTGAAGAATTTATTACTTGTAATGAATGAAATTTCTCTTATGTGTTCCAAACATTAATTACACCCTAAGTAAATAAAACCTATTTTGAAGTGCTAAATTGTTTAATCAAATTACAATTGCCATTAAAACAAAAATTTAAACTATCACTAGCTCTTTTAGAAAATAAAATTAAAGAAATTATTTCCGTATTTAAAACTCAAAGGTTAGTAGACGAGTAGTATTTTGTAATTGCTAACAAACAGGGTCATGATTTTGTTATGCAACAGAAAATGGCTGAACTTTATACATTCGAGCATTTTATTAAAGAAAGGCACGTGTTGTACTTCTGTACAAGAGTACATGAAGTATTTTATCAAAACAATTGTATACTACGCAAACCCTATTTCACCAAGTTTAAACGCTCTGAACCACCCCCCAAAAAATCTGAAGTAAACATATAAATGTAATTTCATAGTCTCAAACTAGAAAAAGAGCTAGCCAAAAGTGAACTCTAACAAAAAAAATTCTATATATTTAAATACTAATGTACCTTTTCATCTGTATGCATGTGTCTGTAAAAAAGTTCATTAATTTCTTCACATATTTTTAAATACTTCAGCTGGAAATATTTCACACTAAGCAACGTACCTAAACAGTATTTCCTAAGAATTAAATCAAGCAAACAAAAACAAACTACTATTGTTCCAATAAGCAAAGTCATAAATACTAATATTTCACCAAAGTGACCTATCTTTAATCTTTTTAGGAATTACCATATTATTGCTTTGAGATGTCTTTAATTATTTCTTCACTAATATAAGTTATTTCTATGCTGGTATAAATCAGCCAATAAATTAGTTATTATTTAAAATTACAACCCATTTAAATTAACAATCACTGTTAGTTTGAAAACTAAGCCGTTAGTTAAATCATAATACAATTTCAGAAGCTAATCTTTAAAATAGTTGCAGATTTCTAACTCATGCACTAGATCAACCATAAAACTATAAACTACAAATTGAGCAAGTACTGAACCACACAGCAGAACATTTGTGTTTAATACTACTGGACAATTATGCACTCAATGTTAACAGCTCTGCCTCAAAGATGTTTGACTGCAAAACTAAACTCAATTTTTTTTATTTTTCTCTCCTCGAACTGAAGCTGATATCTCTTTTAAAAGAATACCATAGTAAGTTTTCAGAAACCTCTTTAGAGTTCAATATTATAGTGAATTGTTGTGTCTGTATATAAACACCGAAGACAATGCTATATACAACACTTCTTCCAGTAAAACTCAAGGGAAATTTTGCCTTTAACAACAGCTGAAAATTTAAAACCTTAGTCCTCTGGGTATTTTTGAGCCTTCAAATCCAAACCAGATGTCTCCCTCTAGCGAGACTATCATGCTTATTTTTCTTGCTAGCAATTACGACGTTTAGTATCAAGTAGCAATATTGGCTTAACTGTGTATTATTTCCATTTATTAAGTGATTTCTTTTTGTTTATTAAGCAATTATTTATTATTTCCTAAGTGAAAATGAATAATAGTCGACAAAAAAATCATTATTGGAATTTACTCATCTGTGTGAAATGAATTTATGACATTAAGAAAGAAAGTACTAGAACACAAAACTGCTCAGGATAACCTCCAAATAGCATTAGTGCCCTAAGTCTAGCTTCACGGTATGCATAGTCATATTAATCTTTTACGTAAGTAAAAACATTTACCTCTTTACCACCACCAGAAACTTTGATCATTCTATCAACATATTCACGGGCTTTGTCGTCACGACCAAGATGCCACAAAAACAAGCCAGCATAGTACAGAGCCTGCTGTCCTGCTGTTTTACGTTGTTCCTTCAGTCTTGCATCCAACTCTAGAACAGCATCTCGATCTGAAAAGGGTTTGTTCAGAGCTCTTGTTGATAGCCTCTCAAAATATTACAAAAGAGCAGCACATAAGCCAAGGGCTTCCAAAGCAAACACTGTTTTCTGTATTGTACATCGATAAACTAGCAGGCAATCCCACCCAATTAGTAATATTTATCAGGTATAGACAGAAAAGGCAACATGTTAGATGGGGAAGTCCCAGATGACTGGCGGCTAGCCAATGTGATGTCTATCTATATGAAGGGCAGGAAGGGAGATCTGGGCAACTACAGACCTGTCAGCCTGACCCCTGGTGTCAAGGAAGTAATGGATCAGACTACTGAGTGCCATGACAAAACACCTACAGGACACCCAGGGCATCAGGCCCAGCCAAGCATTGGGAAAGGCAAGCCCTGCCTGGCCAACCTGATCTCCTTCTATGACATGGTGCTCCACCTAATGAGTGAGGAAAAGGCTCTCACTCTCAGAGAGTCTTGACATACATAATAATTTTGCTGTCCTGCAGTATTAATCCTCAGGGACTCAAATAAGAGTGACGTCATTAGTCAGAGCTGTTTCACATCATATTGTTTAACAAAACTCTCAGTACCAGCTATAGATCTGCACAGTGAAAAAGATACTGCAGCAATAGTTTAATGACTGCTCAATGCTCCCGATAAACCAACTCATATTTTAAGAATATAATTCCTAACAAAATCACCCCAGCTTTTAGATTAGAGAAAGCAATACCAAAATTCACAAAATTCTTTTCTCCATTTGTATGGTCAGGATAACTTGAAAGATAGAAATGGCATGGCTTTAAAGACTTTTCAAGTTGCAGTTCTGCTCAAAAGTACCAATATCAGATATGAGTGAATAACCCTCACAAGAAGTTTGACTCAATTTTTTTCCTTCAAAGATTTTTCATCATGGTGGATAAATCAGATTTTGTGTGTGTGTGTGTTTTATTTTAACATTTACTCTTATGCTTCAGAGTTTTGTGGTTTGGCATTTTTGTTTACAATTGTGGTAAGCATCACTCAATTCAGTAACTCACCCTATGTCAAATGCAAAGCCAGAGTGAACCTTTGTAAATGAGGCAGAATTAGCCTACAACTCTCAGGCCTTCCCACAGAGCTGTTTAAAACATGGAACAGTATGTCTTAATGAGCATACCTGGATTAGGGCTCTTTTTATGGGCATATATCAGAGCCATCAGTGTACAAAGTGACACCTCCTGTTTGTTTTTAATAGACTCCAACTGCCGAATACTCTCTTGGACATCACCTAGTGAAAACAAGCACAGAATAAGCCATAACACTTTTCAAGACAGAGAATATCACCATCAAACATCAACCTGACTTAAATTCTCCCCTTTATTTTTTCTTCCATGCTTCTGTTCATTATTCACACATCCACTTTCACTTCTTTGTGCAAGTCTTTCAAACAGACAGGAAAGAAAATAGCATCTGAATGCAAAGAACTTGAAAGGAATTATGTGCTAGTTCTGCCAACTGTCATAAAGATGAAAATCATTTCTTACTTGTTTTATACAAGGCATTGAGCAGCTCTTTTTGCTCCTGTTTCTTTATATAGCCAGGATTTTTGCCCTGTTTGTGTGAATATTTTGAACATCAACAGAATAGACAATATCTTGAAAAATTACGTGATTCTTACACAAACAAAAACATCTGGGAGGTTGGGAACAGACACACTACCTCAAAACCAGCACACCTTATTAGACTTGCCACAACCCTCCACCATGCTGGGTTACTTGTAAATATTCTGTGGTGACGTCCTTGAAATACACATGTAGCTAAATAAACTTCTCAGAACAGTATAATTCACACGAAGACCCCCACCCCCACAGGTATTAGCTGTCGATTTCCCTGAGACAGAGGAACAACAAAATTGCATAGCTGCTTTGAAGGGAAGAGCTATTAACTGGGACACACTAACGACTTTCAGATCAAATGCAATATGGGCAGGGCTCAAATTCCCTCCAAGGAACCCATTTACCTGACCCATGTTCATGAAAAAGTAGACAAGAAAAATATTTGCTATTTCTCCTTTTGGTACGATGCTCTCTAGATCACTGTCATTGAAAATGGGGAGGAGCGGTGACAGATCATTACACACCGGTAATTTGCTCATTATGGGAAACACTCAGACTCTGTAACATCGCTTTTTCCCGCGCAGCGGACTAAGGGCTGACTTTGGGGAGGCGAGGCAAGGAAGCGCAGCGTTTCGGGAGGAGCCGCATTACCTGCCCTCAGCGCACCGTACGCTCGGTAGAACAGGAGCACGGGGTCCCCGCCCAGCTGCGCCAGCGCCTCGTCCGCCGCTGCCCGGGCGTGCTGGAAGAGCCCCTCCTGGCAGTAGTAGCTGAGCAGCGCCTGCGGGGAAGCGGCCGCGGGTCAGCGGTTACAACACTTCGCCACGGGACGGCCCCCAGGACACGGCGCCCACCGCCCCAGCCCGGCCGGCCGTACTCCTGCCCCGGCTCCCCCGGGCCCTCCTGCGGCTCGCCGGCCGCCCCCGCTCCCTCCCTCCTTCCTAGCCGCTCCCGGACGGCGGCGGCGCCCACCTGCTGCACCTCCGCGTCCATCGTTGCTACCCGACCCCTCTGCGGGGGTGCTCCGGAAGGGCAAAGACGGCGCCCTGCCATTGGCTTGGCCGGGAAGGAGGCGGGAGAGACACGGGAAGGAAAACTCTTGGCAGCCGGCGGGGCGGGACGCGGCGGGCGATCCTGAGGGGGCGCGCGGGACGCGCTCCCTGCGCGCCTTGGCGCCCCCTGCCGGCGGCTGCGTGGCTGTGCCTCAGGAGCGCTCGCTGCCGGGATGCCGAACGGAAAATTTGGGAATTTGCTTATTTCCTTGCTTTACTTGGCTGAACATACGACTTAATGGCCAGCATTGCATAGGTTTCATAATGTAGCTGAGCACTTCAAGTTACCTGATGCTTCTCGTAGAAATAAAGTAGCAATGTGGTCAAATCAGATAGAGAAACTTCATTTTTCCCCCGGCCTCCCCCCCAGCCCCCTTTCTTTGCTCCCGGAGAATTAGAGTTGCAAAGACCAGTAAAATTTCGGTTTTCCTCTGGAAGTGAAAGCATCCTCAGCCATAACTTCTAGACACCAGGAGCAAAGGTTGCTAGAGAGCATTCCTTTAGAACGGGCATGCAGTCCGTCCAACAGGGAAGCCGGCGGTGATGCCACAGGGAGCTGAACCCATCCTGCACTGAGTTTGTCGGAGCAGCTGTTTGGCTCTTCTAGCAGAGAGTGCTCAGAGTGACCTTTCCCAGCAAGTTCATTACACAGGGCATTCCTTCGTCACACACTTCTCACCCCCAGCATCAGAAAGCTGCCAAAGAAGCACTATGCAGTAAGCTTGCTTGGGTTTCCTGGTTGGCCCAGACAATCCTCTGAAACTCCTGCTATGTTTAAATTATGCTTGACTTGTCCTGAAGCAACATTTAGGCTTCTGTAACATTTAAAACCTAAAAGAGGTCAGAAAAACAAGTTGTTTTTTCTGCATACTTTTAAAGGTAACCTTTTAAGACATATTTTGTCCATATATTAATCTGAAAATACTTTAAATTTTGATACTTAGGCATTTATTATCAAAGTTTTAGACTCCTTTTTTCATATGGTGTTTCAGAACAACTTGACAGAGCAAAATTTCCTTTCCTTGAAAAACTGATGAATTTCAGGGAAAATGCTATGAAATTTTATTTCTGCATTAGCCACTAAGCAAGCGTACAGATTACAATTGTTCATAAACTGGTTTCATACTGTGCTCAGTATTCACTTTTGAGTGTTTTAATTGTAAGTTGTAGGGGAATGCAATATAAAATTATGTAAACATAAAAAAATAATATTTTCAGAAATTCACTGAAGCAATTGATAAAGAGTAAGAAACAGGCCCACTTTCCAGATGCATTTATATTTTTCGATATCAGTATCCACAAATGATTGCTTCTAGAAACATGATGCTTCCAGAGAGACTCTTAAAATTCCTGAGGAAAAGACCAACAATTTATTCATTTCAACACCATTTCAGCTTTTTCAGAAACGTGTTCAAATATGAGATGCTCTGTAGCCTGTTTGTGAACAGCACCCAGGAAGAATAAACTGGTTCTCAATCCAAGTTGGGGAATGTCGTGGATCCAGTACTATTTCCAGGCCTCGTTTTGTCTTTGTAAACTCTTGAATGCTCAGTTCTCATTCCTACAAATGCTCGGAGTCTCCCGGGACACATTCAGGACAGCTCTGGTATTCGATGGCTGTGCCCCCCCTGCACAGCGCTGCTGCATGGAATCGCTCAGGACAGAACCATGGATACGCGCAGAATCATCAGGCTCACTGCCTAACATACATTACATAAGAAATTCCTAATTAGTGACTAACAAGCAAGTCCCAAGGATTTTCTAACTTGGAAGAATGGTACAGCTCGCTGTAAAGGTTTTCAGTATCCTCTCATTTTGTGGTTTAGAAGCATACCTTTTTTATATTAATGTCAGATAAGAAAGACAAAAGGAATGTACAATAAAAAATGTAATCTTTATTATTTTGACGCATTAATAATGTTCTTTAGCATCAGTTAGGGTAATAGCATTTTCCTGCATGCAGTTCACTAATACAGATTTAGTCAATAATTTTAATAAAAGTAATCTATATTTAATTTTCCTGTGTAAGAAACATAAAATGTCCTGATGTGTTGGATTATACAATTTTGCTACTTTCTCTTTGTGAAAAAATATTGTGGACCCTAGATGACATTTAGAACTGTTCTAGTGTAGCATGAATGAAAAAAAAAAAGAGTAAATATGAGAAAAGGTATAGGATTCTGTGAAAGAAAAGTTGTATCTGAAAACTTACAATGCAGGCACTGCTTAGACATTCAATTTGAACTTTAGACCATTTCCCAACTTCAAAAAAACCCTTAGCTTTTTAGAAGCAAATTATGAACTTACTTTGCAGAAACTATTGATATGTTGGCAAATACTGTAAAAAAATAAGAACCTACAGCTATCCATTCACTTAGTTATATCTTGTTCTCTGGAGTTCTTCTCTGAAAAACTGCTATGGACAGAAAGTAACAAAAAAGGTGTGACATCAACCTGAAGATAAAATTCAGTTCTTGTTTTATGTACATAATGCTGAAAAAGAAAAGAAAATGATTTTTACAGTATTTATATTTGCTTATAAAATCCTAACATTATTTTCAACAGGTCTAGTAGTTTTCAACATGTCTGTACAGTTTGGATATACACTATACGCTTTTCACTGAAAATTCAGAAATGTAAAACAAATAAGCTCCTAAATAGCTGCAAAATATTGCTTAATGGTATGGAGGAATGAGGTCTTGTTGAGTAATTTATTTAATTTAGCTCTGATGTATGGCTTCCCATGTTTAAGAATTCTGGACAGTCAAAGAAACAGCAGCATAGGCAGTATAAACATGCACTGATTGCATCCAAACTATCTATAATGGTAGATAATACATTATTTTACCTGTTGAAGGCTTGCACACTAGACTTATTGTGGTACATATTTGATGCAATAAATGTGCTAAAGTCATTATCTGTTTGCTCAAACATGCACCACAGGTTAAAAATTATTATTTACATAGCAGAGGGCTTTTCATTAACGTGTACAACATCAACCTTACTGAGAGCTGAAGATGGCTAAACAATACTGCAGGATAAAGCAGAACAACTTCATAGAGGGCTCTTTTTGATCAATTTGGAGGGCTGAGGCAGATTCATTTAGTAGTCGTATGCAGGAAGACATTTGACAAAGACAAAATCTGTGACTCCAGACCTAGGAAGAAGTTTGCACCTTCTGAAACATAATGGTCTGTGCAAAAAGTAAACCATATTTACTATTCTTGTGAGTTGGAGAGGACATTACAGGCATACCAAAACTTGTTTGAACATGATACAACATGATACATTAATTAAGCACCTCGAATTCTGTTATTCCTTTCCAGAAACACTGTGCTAAAAAAATCCGTTGTTCTTTGTGACTTAATGTTATTTTCATGCATGATCTATAAGTGCAGCATGCCTTCATGCAAATAATTTCTGTGTGTATATTAGTGGTATAATAGAACACCTGGCCCTTGTACCTGTAAAGGTGTACTTAATTCCCTTCCCAAACAGAAGCCCCATATACAAAAATAGTCACATATAATAAACAACATATGAATAAAAACAAGATGAATCCACCAACACAGATTTTGTAAAAATATGAAGTATGTGGCAGTTGAAATGCAAACAGTGGATACAGTTACCATATTGTTTTATACTAAACACACAAATACTTGGTTTTGCACCCCTTTAACTGGTCCCTACAGTCTGTGTAGCCATTTTTTTCTCTCCTCTTCAGCAGTGTCAGCTGGTAGTGAGAACAGTAACCTCCTGTCAAGGTTGTTTCTTCTTATCACAGTCACAGTCACTGACAAGGGGTCACTGTCTTTTAATAGGCACTGACCTTTAATGTACAGTACATTTGTAAAAATTGTCAGTTTGGCATAGACCTCCTTCAGGAGTCCTGTTGACACAAACACATGATCCTTACAGACTATGAGCTACTTTGCACATATATGATTTTGCTTGCTATTTGCTCTTATTTCTGGCCATCTTTATCTTCCTTTTCATGCTTTTCTTTGACTGGCCTCATTACACGATCATAAGAAGGTGGACAAACTGCTGTTGATGCAGTTATATCTGTTTTCTCTGTAAATGAGTTTTCATTTAACTTGTCAATAAGGATTTCATCTTTCATACCCTGACCAGCCCCACCTTCAGTTTTATTTTTGTTATAGATAAAGGAAGCTTGTTTTACTGTTCGTTTTAAAAGGTGACGTCTGTAAGCACGCTGAATAATAACAGCAGATACTTCCTCCTGCTTTCGTTTCAATGTAGTCGTAATTGGTTCATAGGAAGCTTTAGAAGGATTGGATGCCATAAACCGATCTTCCATCTGTATTCTGAGGGCATCCATCTCCCCACTTTCCCCCAAAACCCGCTTGGTGAAAGCAAACAGGATGTCAAGGCAGTGAATTCTGTCACCGCTCACCATGGGCAGATCCATTGCAATAAGTTGGACTTTGTTTGGTTTGGGTAGATGAAGAGGAGGCTCAAGTGCTGCTGCAAAATCAGACAATTTCTCAAATTCCATGAATTGTGTTGCATCAGGATCAAACTTCTCCCAGACTTCATAGAACATCTCAAAATCATCCTCACTCAAGGGTTCAGCGCTTTCTTCAGTAGCAACACCGAAGTTCTCCAAAATCACAGCAATGTACATGTTCACCACTACCAGAAAGGATATGATAATGTAGCTGACAAAGAAGAAAATCCCCACAGAAGGGTTGCCACAGTCACCTTTCACAGAGCTCCCCGGATGATCTTTATGGGGGTCACAGTCTGGCTCCCCACTGTTAAGAATCGGGGCGAGCAGACCATCCCAGCCAGCAGACGTGGTGATCTGAAACAGGCAGATCATGCTGTTGCCAAACGTTTCAAAGTTGAACATGTCGTCAATCCCAGCTTCCCTCTTGACATAGGCAAAGTTGGACATGCCAAATATTGCGTAGATGAACATGACCAGGAAGAGCAGCAGCCCAATGTTGAACAAAGCAGGAAGAGACATCATCAAAGCAAAAAGCAGAGTGCGGATTCCCTTAGCGCCTTTAATGAGGCGCAGGATTCGACCAATTCGGGCAAGTCGGATGACTCTGAATAGTGTGGGGGACACGAAGTACTTCTCAATCATCTCGGCCAAGAACATACCTAAAAAAGAAAAAAAAAAAAGAAAAGAATAAAACCAAGGTACATTACCACTTCATCTCTGCATCACAATAGAAATTTAGAAACATATTTTTAAAATTGGAAGGTTTTTGTAGCAAATATATTCTATAGATTCCAGTTGCATAATTTCTATTATAGCAGCTATACTTAATATTTTCAGGTGCAATATATGTTGAATGATTATAACGGTTTCGATGGTTGATTTAGCAAATTATAAGTTAAAATGTAAAGTTGAATGACTGGGCTGTAAATCTTGCAATGGCAAAAGCTCAACACATAGCTCTATTCAAGTAAAAATCCACCTTGTATTCATTTTACCTTCTTTTTCGTTTAATTAACAAGACTTACCTACTATGGAGAGAATGACAACCACAAAATCAAAAATGTTCCAGCCTATAGTGAAGTAGTAATGGCGAAGTGAAATTAATTTCAGGACAAATTCTCCAGTGAAAAGGACAATGAACACCAGGTTTATCCAGTATAAAATATTTTCCATTTCTTTACTCTGGTCATCAGTTTCTACCATCATGGTAACCATGTTAAGACAAATAAGAATCATGATGCTGATGTCAAATACTTGCTGTGTCACAAAATCAAAGACCATGCCTTGGAATTTATTCTGAGGAGGAAAGAAAAAAGAAACATCCAATACAATCTGTAATTTATTTTCTTTTCCTGTTAGAAGAATGTAGAAAAACACATGCAGTCAGGCATATGAGTTTTCAATAAAATTATAACCAGTGGTCTTGAGTACTCAAATACAACAACTTAGTTCAGCCTCATGTGTTGCACACTCATACATAAAATATTTGTAAGTGAAAAATATTTTTTTGGTTTTGTTTTTATTTTCCATTTCTGCTGACTAATGCACTAGTTACTAGTTAATTTTCACACAGGCATTTTTCTGCTTTCTCTATATCAATAAAAACTCTTTGTAAATAGCTATTTGTCTGATGTGTATAAATAATTTTACCCCTGGTCTTGGTATTGGTTTTTGTGGTTTTTTGGATCCCAGCTTTTTCATTGCATTGTAGTATTTCTTCTGCTCTTCTGTCATAAATATGTCTTGACCTCCAAAGTAAAAACATGAAATCAAAACTGGTTATAATCACATTTATATGCAGTGCTGGAAAAAACTCTTAGAGAAATATGATTGAATGATTCAAAAATCAAGAAGACTAAATTGGGAAAAATCTCTTAGCTATCAAATGCAGTGGTCTACAATCTAAGCATTTAGAAGTCTGGATATCCAGTACTGCATCTCTCTCTCTCTCTCAAAACAACAAAAAACAAAACATTGCAATGCAACATTTTTTTACAGTTATTTTCCTGGAACTCCAAGAAATCATTTTCAGTACCTCTTTTCTTTCATAGGAAGAAATACAGTAAATAGTATTTGAGATAAACTCAGATGGTCTGGGGTGCTCAATACTGTCACTTCTGAACTGTGATTGTAGTGAAACAAAGGAAAGAGACAAAGTGTCAAAGTCAGGTTTTGAGTAAAGGAATGTGCTTTAGGTATCTCTAGTTTAGCAATCACATTAGCATTTGGACCCAAAGTCTTCAAGGTTCTTGAGAAGATGGATTATCAGACTTTGGAGAAACTTAGCTGAAGATTGAAGCACCCTTGGTACTATTAACAGAAAAATGCTCTCTTTAAAATATTTCATTTTTATTAGCTTCCATGTTCAGTGAAGTTCTGGTTAGCAAAAGCATGAACCTGCCTTTGAAGTCTAACAGTGAAGATAAAGAAGGAATTATGGGTCTTTCATAGTAACCTAACCAAAAACCATAGTAACCTTCTTTTAGAGAGCTTGAATGAAAATCTATGAGGCTTCCCATACCTCTTGAAGAAGTTTTCCTTGATATAAGATACTTGCAGACATCTAATTCCAGGAATGCCAATGCACACATAGAGCTGGATACAGCCCTTTGTGGATGAGTGTGTGGGAAGCTTGAAGAGATGGGAATGCATGGAGCATAAGCTAGACAGCTCCCTAACAATATACCTCTAGTTTTCTACCATGTACAGCTTCCAAAAATCTTACTTTGTATTTCTCGTTATTAACATAAACCCAAAGAAAGTGATGCAGTCCAGTAAAGTAGTAATTCTGCTTTGGTTCTTGAGCTTTCATTGCTTTATCTATTTAGAGAAAATAATTTTAAAGGCAAGCATCTCCTATTCAGACCATCTATATCAGTGAGATTATCTACAGCTGCACTGTTAAACAATAAAAAAAGGTCCTGAAATAGTTACAAACCACTCCTGCTCTGTATAGTTTCAGGTTGTTCAGTGCCACAAAGTAGAACTTGAATACTTGAATACAACTACAGCATCTGTAGTTGTGTGATGAAATAATTCTTTATGTTTCGTAACCAGCTAGATACTTTTTTGTGTCCTTATAGAATAACTGCAAATCAAGAAGGAAAAAACCCCACAAAATTGTGAGTGCTTTAATGTAGGGACGTAATTCAGGGGTTGGATCATACAAGAAGATTTCATGAAGTTAAGTCACGAAAAAGCAGATTACTTGAGGAAGACGAAACTGGGCGTTGACAACAGAAGGATCTGTCCCATTCACTAAATGAAAAATCTTGTGACTTTAATGAATAGTACGTGTATGATTTTATGTCCCAATATACTGCAGCTTTTTCAATTTTTAACAGGCTATGGGTGTATTTTTCATATATCATGACCTGCAAAAATGCAATATTTTAGAGTATCTTGAGAAGGGAAATGAAACAATACTTATCTTCTTTTTTTGCTGATTGAAGTTGTCAATAATGACACCAATGAACAAGTTCAGGGTGAAAAATGACCCAAAAATTATAAAGATGACAAAATACAAGTACATGTACAAGTTGTCTTCATACTTGGGTTGCTGTAATACCTAAGGAAACAAAAAAAAGTTGAAATATTCCTAGGACTTCATGTGAAAATTTCAACCCAACAAGTGGCAACTGTGTGCAAAATGTCCCCTATATTTTGTGTTTGGACAATATTTCTATCACTTATATCAATATATTTTGTCTATTCCACTTCTTGCTGATAGCATCTGGCAGTTTGCATTCAGTTTTCCACATTTTGTTACCACAGAATCTCATACTAATTAATTTAATTTTTTATCATTCTATTGTATGGAAATTAATTGCTTACGTAAGATAAATACACACTTATAGATAGACAGACCTCAAGGAAGAAAAAGATATTTTAAAATATTTGCAGTACTTACATCTCTTGAGTCAATAGCTGCATACATAATATCCATCCAGCCTTTAAATGTAGCCTGTAAACAGTACACACCTGTTTAAGCATAGAGCCTAAAGACAATACATTTAATAATTTCCAGCAACTCAGTACAGCACCAGGAATAATTAGTAGCATTAGGTTTCTAAAGAATTTTGCTTCTTGGCTTTCTGTTCAGCTGCTCATTGGATATACTGCAGTGTATCCCATTACTTTGTCTCTACATTAACTTTTTAAGCAGTAAGCGTGATTAACTTACTCCTAATTTCTAATTAATTACCAAAAATTATAGAAGGCATTTTAGTTAATCAAATCATGTCAACTGCAAAAGCTATGTACAGCTGAGTGTATAGCCTTATGTAAGTGAGTTGCTACCAATTAAGACTGACATGTAGTTCCTCCTTCCCAAATCAGAAAGGTGGCAAGAAAAGGGAACCAAAATTTTGATCAGCTCAAAAAAGGTATTTTCCTATCAATCAGAATCTACTTTGAAAGACTTTACCTGATTTAACAATTCTATGTTCACTTTAAATATATTGTATAGCGTTTTACAGAACCTAGATCTATCAGATACATTCCGAGATAAAGTAGTAGGAAGTGTTTTATGTGCACTGAATACTTAATATGCCTCATAAATGACAGCTTTTAGCGAAATTCTGTAGCTATTTCCTCTGCCCAAAATCTGTAAATTTTTATATTCTACAATGAGGTGTAGATTGCTTCATCAGAATGTCCAAAACAGAAAGTCATTTTCTCTGTTGTGGCAATTAGTTCTCTTTTAAGTAGGCAACATCTCCAAGTAGAAATCACTTGGTTTTTAATCCAGTTGTGCCCGAAAATACAGCCAAAAAAAAGGGAACAGTTCTCTGTAATTTAATCCTCATTACAGTTTTGCAAAACAAGGCTGCAGATCATTGTTTCCTTCATTTTACTTGCCACAGAGACCAGTTGTGGAATAGAATCAGGAATGAAACACTCTTCATCCATGTTTTTTGCTGTATCACCATCATCTTGAGGTTTCATTTCTAGTGGAAGTTTCAAAAAACCTTTCTTTATGCAGGGTATGGCATCATTCGGAAGTGAACTTAAAATGAGAGGAAATTTTTTTCTTAAAGGAAAGGTCCCTTACACTTTTGAAACAGTGGAATACTGAAAAGAGCATGATTATCCTTAGATGCAAATCCAGTGTGCAGCAACTTTACATCTTGGGGTCAACATAGAAAATATGAAGCTCAGGGAACTAACAATACAATGGTGAAATCAAACTGTAGTATCAGAGGACCGAAAAATCAAGAATAAATCTGAAACAAGTTGAAGTCTCAGCTGAAGAATTTAAAGTCCTCATGGAATACTGTGACTGCAAGGGAATAGGAGATGTAGATAAGATTTATTTGTCTTAACTTGTTCTCAAAGACTCTTAATGGTGAACACTCCACAAACTTATAAAAATATTCATGCTGGCACCTGCTTTTATTGTTTCCTAATATTTATATCCTTCCATTGCTGTGTAAGACTTGTCATAGCCATTACATATCTGCAGAACTGCAGTATTCATCTTCATGCAGCGTCTTTTTGAAAACTGACGGTTGCTTTCTTTCTTCCTTAGGTAGTGATCACTGTTCCTTCAATCTTCCCATGTAACTCCTGTTTTCCAGAAGTCTGATGACTCTCAGTACTTTCCTCTGAGCTCTCTTACACTAGTTCATCTCTTGAAATGGCAACCAAAACAGGACTCCGTATTTCATCTAACAAGGTCTAAATAGGGCAAGATGATTACTTCATGTCTTACAGTGCTACTTTCGTTTCTCTTGGAAAACTACTTGCATTTTTTGGAATGCCATCACTTGAAATCAGCACTTCAGTCTGAAACACTAAATGCAACTAATGGGCATACTTTTACTTCAGAAAGATGATGCAAATGATGGAGTGGCACTTGCACAAAATTTATGCTGTTGCCTCAGATTCAGACACATGATGATCTTTGCATATTGTCCCGCAGGCAAAATGGAATTATTGTTGGGTCTTTTGCAAATTTATTGGTGTAGCCTAGACTAAGTAGAGTGAATGAAAAAACCACACTAATTTTAAAATATTAAGCTTCATCATCATCAGTAAAGAGCTGCACTATAAACAGAGAGTACCCTTTCAGCTAGTAATAGAAAATAGAGCTGAAGAACTGAGCTGTATTATTACTGTTATTGTTATTATTATCATCAACATCATCATTATTATTATTGTCATTATTGTTGTTCATTGTTGTTAAAAAGGAAACTTGAAAAGAGTGTGGGGGAAAAACAGAAATATAACATATTATTATCTTGTGTTTTCCACAATAAGTTTCATAAAACTCTGACATTATAATTTTTGAAGAAATTAAGAAAGAGAGTCAAAGCATCACATTCAGTGAAAGCATTATTCCTACTGCAGATGAACAGACCTGCTTATATTTATCTGCAACGTGTTCTCTTTAATAGAAATAAGGTGTCATTTGTGTATACTGACTAGAAAATAACACAGAAAATGACCAAGAGATCAAATTATTAGTTTCCATCTTGCATATTACCATATAAAATGTATTATATATTCTCAGTGACACTAAATCAGGAGTAATTAATTGATTCCAAAGATTACAGCAGTATAACTGAGGTCAGCATCTGTTCCAAATGCTTTTCCCCCCAAGGAAATTTCAATGACACATATTGAAATGCAGATTCAAATGCAGTTAGAAAACACAAAACAAAAATCCCCCATTTCCTTTACTATTGGTAAAAATACATAGATTTTTTTTTCCCGATTCATAATTTCTATTGAAGTTGTAAGTCATGCTGGAGTTTCACTACTCAATTTCTTTACCAGAAATGACCACAAAGATTCACATTCACTTTTGGAGATACAATAGCATCTTGCTTTTAATATACTAACCTGCTGGAACTTTGAAAGTATCCTAAACTTTTAGCCTTAGAATTCAGCTTCTGATTTTCTTACCCTACACTTCAAGAGATGTGCTTTCTTATTGGTATTAGTAACAACAGTATAGTATAATATCGTGCCTCGAGGCCCACTGCTTTGCCACATTTTATCCTGTTAAGCAGGGCATACCCTTACTAGCAGGATAAAAGCAGGCCTCTGGGAGATTTACTTACCAAAGGATCCAAATACTAGGTTCAAGTTAAAAGGCATAATGCCATAAAACTATCAGGGCAGATGCCACATCTCTTTGTGTACACCAGCCTCTTCCTCTTCACTCATTGGTGCATGACAATTGTGAAAGGGATTTCTCCAGCAGATCTGTCTCTGCTTTGCTGCTTGTCTTTAGGGACAGAGAAATACTCAAGCAAGTTCAGACCAAGAAATGAAAAAAGAAGCTTGAAGATCCACATAAACCAACATGATCTATGCTGTATTATAGAAGGAAAAAGTTCTTATAGAAGAAATGTGTATTATATGACTGATAGCATGGATAACTATAGTCCAAATTATGTAAGAATTCTGGAAACCAATCTGATCAACAAATCCTATAAAACTTGATTTTATCAATGGCATGTATTAATAGGCTGTACTTTTGGGCAGAAAGATTTATTACATTGCTATAATACTGAAGTTTTTCCAGACAAGCCCTCCCATGAAACAAATAAAAACAAGATATGTCAACCAAAAATTAGGTAATGTTCTTTTCTTAAGCCTCTGTTTAAGGAAAGTAATTTACCATCACAGCCAAGTAAATTCAAGAAAGAGCTTGTTAGAGTTCCTTTTTGTACTTAAAAAGTTACTATCACACATTTCTATTTTCTGAGCCCAGAATACTTCTTTCTGAAATTATCCCTCTGCTTTTGAGTGTTTCTGTGTGAAATTTATGTTTTTTTCCATAGCATACAGAAAAAAAATAAAAAGGCTTTTCTCTGATGAACAGACCCATATACTGCCAGAAACATAAAAAAAAAAAAAAAAAAAGTTGTTCACAGCACTCATTGATGTCTTTCCCTGAATAATAAGGTCTTCAGTACCTTGTTCTGAAGTTCTTTTGGCTTGTTTTAATTTCAATTTTTTGTCATGAAAATGGTACTAACTTCCATTAGTATTCACTCCAATTAGTCATACAGATAGCAAGGACTTAACATTATGGTTCTTGTAACCCAGAAAGGCTGAGGGGATTTACAGCATTCTTTGACTGCCTCAAAGGGTATGAGCCAGAGGGCAGAATGGAGAATGGAAATAACGGGGAATAAAAGGAAGTTTTCTGGATTTATCTTCTAGCCTCCTGGCCTTGTATTAGTAATTCATGCATTAATATTTATCACAGAGATTGTTCTTAGAAAAATGACATTGACATCCCTGGGGTTATTTTCTCAGGTCCAGCACTAGTAAAAGTCTGTGCCTGAGGCTGTTAAGGTGGAGAACCAAATGACTTCAGTAGAAAGGCCATTAATGATCACAAAGCATATCCACTTGCAACTACGATTTTATAATCATTGTTCAGGCTCAATATATTATTTTAGGCCAAATGCTAAACTTTCAATAGCTTTATCTTTGCTTCTGACACAATAATGTATACCTCTAATAGAGTCATACCTTAACATTTAATCATCTTTCTGTTGCTACAAGCTGTTTAGGAAGGGTAGGAAAATCTAGGGCTATGACATACCTACTCAAGTCTCATATTTGGTTTGGACATGTTGGCTTTGAAGTCTTGTTCTACAGTTTGATCCAACATACTTTATATATCAAATAGAAAATCACTTTATCAGTATCTTTTTTGATTGAGAAAGCAATGTAAGAATCTCAAACAGTTATGAATTGTGGCCTTGTTTTCTTGAAGGTGAAAAAACATAGTTTCTCCATATTTTAATGCATTAACTGAAAATCAAGCCAATATTATTCTTTCTCTGTCCTACGGTTCTCATCATTCCATAACTGCAAAATCACTAGTACTGGCGTAATTCCAAACCCTAAAAGATGCAGGGCCAAGTGTCTGTTTTGTGCAATGATAGAAATGTCCCTTTTTTCCCTTGTCAAACAAAACAATCTTTCATACTTTTACAAGCATTTTAGCAATACAGAAAAAGTAAGTGGTGTTGTCATGGACCTTCTACTCACACGAAAAATCCTCCAACATTAAAAGAGGGTCTCATGTTCTTGCAAAATGTCTGTGTTGTAGATACTGCACAAACAACTGGCTTGTCCTCCATGAGAGCTAAATCCCTCTGTGATAGGTCTAGATTATTTTTCCTTTGGAATTGTGGGAACAATTGGCAAATTTCTCCTAATTTGCGTCCCAAAAAATCCAATAATTTAAGAATCTAAGTCTTCATTTGTAGCTTTTCAATGAATAGGAGATTAAATAATCTGTGCATAGCCAGGGCACTGAAATACATATGATTGCAAGTTGATGAGGGGTGGTGATTGTGGCCACAAAGTCAGGGAGGAAATGCACCTGGAATAATTACCTGTGTCCCAGAGTATAATAGGTTACTACTAGAAACAGATTTGCAAACTACTTGAAAGAGTTTTGTTGATGTCTTGTTTCTCCTGAACACCTGCAATGAAGCATTCTGCCTTCCTGGGTGAGTGGATTTCATAAATAAGGCAAGCAAAGTAAGTACTTAAAGTCTTTAGTTATCAAAATTAAATTGTATTCAGTATTTTATTTCTTTAATACTGTTGGTCCCTCTCCACTCTTTCCTGATGTGACAGTAAAATAAGAAATCATAATGAAATTTAAATTACAGACATTTCAGCCACACAAGTAAGATGCTGTATTAGCTGGGAGAGGCGGTTATTGTTTTAGACCTTGTGCAGGACCACGTCCATATTGCTGCATCATGTTAATGATTTGCTTTACTGAGATTTTGTATAAACAACATAAAAGCTGGAAACTTATTTAAAAGCAATAAAAATGAAACATAAGATACTGCAGAATTAGATTGTAATCTCAAGAAACCCCCAAAACATAGAGGTTGCTGAAGGTACACAACATAGGTTAGAGTCCAGCATTTTCTTGGTTAAAGCTGGGTCAGATTGTTAGCTACTTCAAAATACAAAGTCACTGTTGTGAGGACACAATTTTTGATAGTGAAGGCATAACCTTACAGTATCTTTCTGCATATATTTTCTTTCTTCTTCCCTCAGTTTTTGCTAAATAAACTCCATGACGTCCTTATGCACAGGAATATCAGGAAAATGTTTCATAGATTATAGTATCAAATGCTATTTTTCCTTTCTTATTTCTCTTCAGAATGAGAAATTGCTTTTTAGATCATGTACGTCTGCACTGGTGGCAGCCACATCCCTGAGGTGAGATATATTACCTGGAATTCTTTGTGACTTAATCACACCAATGGAGATTTTGTTTTTTCAGCAACTGGAAAACTTTAAATATTTAGACACCTGAATACCATTCCTAAGTACTTCTAGAAACTTTAAAAGTTAGAAGGGGCTGTAGGACTAAGAGAGCCATAAATAGGAAGATGTGTCATTAGATGTCCTAAAAATTCTTTATTCGTCATAGCAGACTCTACTTGTTGCTTATGATGAAAAGAATAATCAATTACCAGTGTAGCAATAGAACTAAGTCACAGATAAAAATCACGAGGTAAATATTTTCTCTCCTTGTTGCTAGAATTGCTTTTCACTACTGCATATAAACAGGAAAAGGTATATAAAGAGTGATCACTTACTACTTGAAGTAAAGAAAGATACCCAAATCCTACATTATCAAAGTTTACTTTCACGTTTTTCCATCGGGCACTTTGATTGTTTTTTATGAGTTCCTCGCACTGACTAAAATTGTTGATTTGGTCGACTTCAAACCTTTCATCAGTTGTGGTGTTAACACAGTAGTAGAACTTCCCAGCAAACAGATTTACTCCCATGATGCTGAAAATTAGCCAGAATATAAGACAAACGAGAAGCACGTTCATGATGGATGGAATTGCTCCTAAAAGGGCATTCACAACCACCTAGTACACAAATACAGGGGGAAAGAGAAAAGAGTATAAGCATATTTACAGCAATACATTTTTGTATACTGTTTCACCATTCCTTAATAAATGCTTATTCAGAAAGTACTATAAATTTTAAAGCATTACATTAATAACTGTAGCATTGCACCGTTCTTTTAAATTACTGATATCAGTACATGTAATGAAAAGAAAGTAAGTGAGAAAATGAAAATAATTAATAGAAAAACAGAAGAGAAGACCTGGCAGTAGTAAGATGATGCCTGACACTGATGTGTTCTAGATAAAAATGAAAAATGTGCTAAATTAATAATACAAACATAATACAATTCTAAAAATGCATGAAAGTATATCTTAAAAATGTTTAAAGCAAAATGGCAACCTGTAGATTTGATCAACATAGTTATGAAATTTAAGCTGAAAACACAAATGCCATGAATCTAGAAACTAAGCTCTACATAAAATAATTATGCGCGAATTAAATACATAATTTTATTGCCTTATTGTTCCATGCAAGATTATAACAAAGATTAATTTCTTTGTATACGAAAGCAAGACAGGTTTGCAATATATGTCTACTTGAATCAACATAATTTATTTCAAGCTCCAGTCTTGTTGTTTCATGTATTAAGTTAGCAATACCCTTCATTTATCTATAAAAGGATATATTTAGGACTTTTGATTTTGCATTTTAAATTACTTTTGGCCGTTTGCCTTCTCAGACACTTGCAGGCAAGATGTCAATAAACCTTATGTAGATAAAAGGTGTATTGTTTTGATATATACAGTAATTAATCACATGTGTCTGTCAAAACTATCAAAACTTTTGTGATGAGCAATTATTTTTCCTTAAGTATCCAATTCCAGATTCTCATTTTAAGTTATACTTTATTTTAAATTATATGTTTTTTCTTCTGTAAACTTTTGGGACCTGGTAGAAAGGTAAAATAAAATACATAGTTGGGCTCTGATTCACAGTGATCTAAGTCCTGCAGCGAGGCAGGAAAGGATTGGCATGGATACTTGGAGTGTATTAAGTTTTCTTAGTCCATCTCTGTTCTCTGCACTACATATGCATCCTCCCCACTACCAACATAGTTTTGAGCAAGCTCAGAACTGCTCAATCTTAATACCTGTATTTCACAACCTTTGGAAGGCCTTTGGAAGAGGAATATTGTGGTTGTGTTATTCGTCAGTCAGCACCCTCCTCCCCTCCTCCTCCCAAATGTTATGGCCAGGAATTAGGACCTGTTTAGAGATCTTAGGTAGAAATGTTATTTTCAGGGCATATTTTCTTTTCATTTAGAAGGGCCTCCTCCATTGCCAGACAGTAGAGATGGGACTTTTCTGTAACAGAATAATCCTTATATTTTATAAAAGCATGGTTTTTTTTTTTTAATTTAGTTCTTTTTATATATTTTTAATAGCTTTTATTTTTGTTGATTAAAAGATCCCAGTGATAAATCTGTTGCTACTTAGCTTAATGGAACCGAGAACAACATAAAAATTAGAAATGGAATTAGAAATTCTGAAATTTGTTCCAAGTCTGACCTGATCTATGACACTGTATTGTGCTATTGCTGCTTTGAAATTCTATGCCAGCTAGTGTTTGTCTTATCTTTTTTCTCCCCACTCATAAAAATGTTCCAGATGTGTTACACTGATTGAATTCCTCTGTTTAATCTTGATGAAAAACCTGAAAATAAAGATGTCAAGAAAGAAAGATGGGGATTTAGTTCTGCAACTCAAATAAATTAAGTTTACCTGTGCTCACACGAAGAATAGTTTTACATGAATCGAGTGCCTGTAGCAGTTACCTTTATAACAACCCTGGCATCCATTGAACCACAGCACAGATCCAGAACAGGCAGCAGAATACTAACAGCAACAATAATTGTTACAACAATTATGAATTGATAATAGTTGTAGAAAGAAAGATTTCTACAAAATGCATCAGTGTGTCTTGCATCTTTAGATGAGCAGGTAATGCAGTCTCACCACTGAGACTATGAAAAGATCAACCACATCTTCTTGGATAAAAAGAGAACAGCTTCCAGCAACTGTTCCAACAATGCTTCCAACAACTTATTTCATGTAGGTCACTGAAAACCCATCAAATGGTAACAATTTTTGGTCACTACTGACCTGGCCTGGATGCGAACTGGTGACCTAGAGATGAAAGGCTCTGTATCCTATTACCAACCCCTTGAGCTATCCAGTCCCCCTGGAAGGTTTTTCAAGAAAAGAAGAAAAGAAAATTAAAACTTTTAGAAGTTGATTTCTGTTTGCATTTTTTTTTGTTTGATTTTTTCCCCCAAAAGTGTTGAGCCTTTCCCCTATCATATTTATAATGTAAAACTGCATTTTTACACATTGGTCAGATGCTCAGCTGACTGTAAAGTCCACCTTAGGAAGAAGTCTTTAATTTCTTGTACACATACATTTGGAGGTAATAGCCTTAACAGCACTTTTCTGTTTTACTTTTTATTTGTATTTGCTTTGGGAATTAGCTGAGGTATTTCAGATAACCAGGTCATTAACTTAATATGTATCCAAGACAGCACCCATACATACACAGACAACACCTACACACATAAGTTACAGCAAATGGACAGAAGAAAGGAAGAACCAATTGGAAAGTGAACTGAATCCAGAAAAGCGGTCAATTAATATTCCTGAGTTAATTTGGCAAATAAAATTGTCATTCTCATCTTGTTGGAAAGAGTCTGTAGAAGGTTAAAAGAAGGTTGGCAACTACAGCTCATATTTTTGCTTGTCCTTTAAATCTAGATCAGATATATGTGATTCAAAATGCATTTTTTATTTAAAAGGGACTGTTCTCTTGCTAATTTCTGTTACTTCTTGATACAGAATATAATGCCAGTTAGTTGGAAAAAGATGTTTGCATAATTGCTTCTTTGTTTTTATAAATTACCTATGCGTTTCCTCAAGGCTGGGATGTTGCTGGTCAGGCTGACTCGAGTGAGCAAAGCTGCAAAAGCCCAGGTTGATTCTGCTTGTTCACCTTCCTATAGCTTCAGGTAGGTGGAACAGCAATAGGGACAAATGAGAAACAATACCTGATGCCTAAAAAGACAAAGGGGCTCTAGACTATTTTACATTTCAGTCAACATTCATCCAGGAAAAAAAATCAGTGCGGGAAACCATGTCTCCTCTAGAAGAAAGCAGTTATTTCATATATATATACACAATTTTTCATGTTTACATTTCCATAACATTTATCTTCCAACATCAGATTTATACATAAGATAAAAGAATTACTGCAATACTAATTGTATGTCCTATCTTCTGGCCAGATATGACTTTATGTCAAGACAAATTAGTAGTTCAGTTGTTTTTCATTGTTACTGTTTGTATCTTCTTCTGGAAAACTCTCCAAAGAAAACAGCAAAAACTGGACAAAAAGTCAGTTTTGCTATCAGAACTCTTCATATGTGTAGAATGAGGATTATACAAAACACCAGCTTATCCCTGCTGTCTGAACAGAATATAAGGAAGCTTTACTAGATTGAGCCTTGCTGCAGGAGACATAGCTGAACACATTGTGAGATATAAATGTATTTTAGTTGCCAGAGGAAAGTATTTTCCATAGATCCTGGCACCTCTGCTGCCACAGACTTTTCAGGAATTCCTACACTGGAGCTGAGTAATGGATATATCAGGGCCTCCTGAAATAAACCAGGAAAAATCCCTAGTAGTACTTTTCCATTTTTAACATGACTTATGCAGATTCTGTGAGGTTCCAAGGTCTGTTCATGGTGCAAATGAGGAGAAAGTTACCATCTTTGGGATGGAAAGGGAGATTACAGGACTGTGTCTGGAACATCCTTTCTATTTAAAACAAAAAAGTACTTTATTTGCCTCCACTTGGAAGGTGTCAACTTCGTAATTTTATGCTTAAAAAGGAAAAGTTCCCAAAAAGCTGCTGGAGGGAGCATTTGCACTGAAAGATGGAGAAATGAGCAAGTAGACATTGGTTTAGATTCTTGGTGTACCACATAGGTAAGATTGCTGGAATGCGCAGGAGGTACACCATGAATGGACATGGATGGAGACACAGGTGACATATGGGATCTGAATTCAACATGTTCTCATAGGGAAGGACCTGAGGGAAAACACACAAAGAAGTCTAGAAGATTCTGAAACCACACTGACTTGACCAAGCAGGTATCAAGGAACAGACAGGTGTATTCTCAAAGTGTGGAAGAGTCGAGGCAAAGGAGGAAAGGACATAGTAACTGTATGTAAACATACAGTAACTTTCCCAGTCAGGGGATCAAAAGAGCATCTGAGGCAGACTATGAAGAAAGCCCATCCCTGAATCAAAAAGCTTAGCACTGTCTGATGCTGTAATAATGGCTTTCTATTCTCCCTGGTACTATAAAATTGATGATGGAAACTCTTTCTCTGAAGTTAGAAGAGCCACTTTTTCAAGTCATAACACAGCAGAAAGTCAGTGGGATTGGAGGAAATTGTTATGGAGCTTAATTTAGGAGCAGCTAAGTCAGTTGGAAATGTTTGTCACAAAAGCAATGGAGGTAGTGGACCTGTGGGCCAGCAGACAGAATAAAAACACTGCCCAGTGCAGAGAATTAAGACTGACCCTCAGTAGAAACTCTAGGATCTCTGCCACAGTTGTTTAGTGTGAGGTTTGGAGGTGCCCATGGAAGAAGCTAACTGGTGATGCAGTACAGGAAAAATATTCCCACATGTCTCATCTAATGTATACATGGAGTTGGATTGAAGAGGGGTGTATGGCTGTTGGGAGAGAAAGGTTACAACTTGAATATTTGGTGAGGAGGGAATAGTTTCTCTCGAAGTGAATTTGCAGCTGGGAATGCTAAGCATGTCAGAGTGGGAAAACTCCATTTATAGTGTCTAGAGTTGTTCATCCTCTTCCTGTTTTGAGAAGTAGAATTCCGGTGTAGAGATAATACACTCTCGCAGACGTGCTTGAGCCTCCTGCTGGGAGACAGGGAGACCACAAAAGCACAGCCTTGTGACAAGCTGCACATGTGCGAAGTCCTTGCATTTACTGGGGCAGGCTGTGGGCCCTGGTGTCCCCATGAGGGTGAAGTAATCCTAAGGGAGCCTGTGTCCCCATATGTCCCTGCCTCCCGGCATTGTTAGCAAGGTAATGAAATAAATTTACTCTTTGCATTTCAGCTGCATTTTGTGGTTGCCCTGGTTAGCTGTGTCAATTCACACAACCGCTATCTAAAGATTAAAGTTCTTTATGTTGAAGGGATAAAGTATCTGTACATTGCCACAGCAGTAATGTAGATGGGAATTTTACCCACAGATAATAATGAAAATTTATGTCATTTTATCAGTATTTATATCAGGCAATAAACATATGTGATATTACAGTCTAGCAGATGAGGACAGAATGGGAAAGGAAGAAAGAAAGAGAAGGAATTGAGAGAGACAGAAATTGCAATAATTCCTTTACCTCAAAACTATATATTTTTGCATTGAGTAGCTTGGAATGGTACCCTGGGAAGAAGCATGCTGCATATGCTTGATGATCAGCTATGAACTGGCTGTAGAGACGACAGTGGATGAAAATTAAGTATATCTGTTAGAGAAAGTGTGACCTACTTGACATGATCCAAATAATGACTAGGGAGGAACTAGGAGAATTTTTAGATTCTAGGAATCTAAAAATGCATATTAATCCAAGTAATTCAAACTTTCTCATTTTCAACTAATTACTCTTTCTATTTTATCTTAATGTATTTCTTGCAAGAAACTAACTTTCATAACTTTGTCCCACAAATAGAAATCAGAGTGGTACACCATGCACCATGTTGCTATGAATATATGATCTATAATATGATCTATAATCCACTAACTAAGTTCCATTGTTCCAGTATTTACCTCAAAAATCAAATATCCTCATTCCCCAAATTAAAAAAAAACAAACACAAATCTCCCTAAAACCCCTTCGATCAAATAAGAATTTCCCATTACCCAACTTATAGCTGTTGTCTCATTATCACTGTGCACATCTGAGAAGAGTCTGGCTTTGTCTCTTATCTATCTCCCAACCCAAATTACAGGCAATTTATGGATTTTGCCATTAAGAGGTGTAAATAAAAGATCTAGTTTCCACCTTTGCTACACAGTTTGCCTTACTTATATGTGCATACATATATTTTATTCTTAATGACATGATCTAGGATTGTGTAAGGCCAGAATTAAATAAAATTTAGAAAAATATTTAGAAAAGTTATAAGAAAACTGAAAAAATAGAAAACCCTTTATTCTAGCAAACTAATATTTATCTTTATGTCATGATCACTAAAAATTAGTAAACCAAAAATTTGTAGAAGTAAATTATGATAGTGCAACTATACTGTTATTTAAATAAATTTTTTTTAAAAAGCAAAAAATGTTGCTTCCTGAAAGAAACAATGAATGCATTTTGTCAGTGTTAGGCATTAGAAGCAACTCACGTGAACTGATTGAAAAAATTATTTATGACAATTTCTTCAATTTTTTGAGTAAAATGAAGACTGTGTTTGGTATACACAATAAAGACTATTGGAAGAATACCATTTAAAGCAGTGATTGTAAATAAAAGCTGGATTTACATGAGCTTATGCAAAGACAGGCAGGTGGAAAGAGACCTGTCAAGGCGTTACAAGTAAATCTTAATCTGAAGAGTAATGAACAAATAAAGCGGAAGTAAGAGATAAAAATCTCAGAGGAGAAGAAAATCACTCCCTGAACAAGCCAATTACTGTACTTTCTACTTTTTGAAACTGTTACTGTACAAGTGCACCTGACTGACTAATGCTTCTGATAGTGAATTTTATCTTCAAAGACAGCAAAATACTTTCTCAAACAAAGCACAAACTATTTTTCTAACACTTGGTGCTGGAGAAATTTAATGCTATTGGGTGGTGAGTTTATATCTTGGAATGCCACAATTGTTAGCAGAGAGATTCAGCTAGATGATTCTGCAGTTCTGTTCTAGCTTTTATAAGAAAATTTAACTTGTTTAAAGTAGCAACACAAGCATTTGTTGTTTGCAAAACAGTCTATTAAAAGCAAGCTACACTGTTGTATTTAACAAAGACTGGAGGTTCTGGAGCAGCCTGATTCTGTTTCTCACCAGAAATCAAGTATGTAAGAAGTACTTTTGAAGAGAACATAGAAGAAAAGACATAATTTAACATACTGTATGATAAAATACAATAATTATCTGCCAAGCAATAAATCACATGGCTCCCTTTGTTTGAGAAGACATGGCAAATATTGTAAAGATTCATGAGCATGAAAACAGAGCAATTACTTGATGTGGGAATAGTGCCTTCCTATTTCACTGGATGCAGTGAAAAAAACCCCCTCCTTGTTGTATTAATGAAATGTTATCAACTTTTACGTGTCCTGTAACATTTTCAATTAAAATGCAAACTATATTATGTATTGCATTCAAATTTCATTAAATTTTGATCATAAAAGTAAGGATTTTCTATAAGATACAACTACAAATCTGGAAAAAATTGTATCAATTTAAATTAGATAATTCTTCTAAAGTTCTCTTTTAATTGCAGAATTACAGTCTAAAAAAAATACTGAGATATTTCCTATATGATTTCTGAACAACTGTATAGCAAGATTTTTAAGTTCATAAATATTTTAATTGCCTTTCAGGAGACATAAAACATGTAACAGACTTTCCATAAAACTCAAAAGTAATGAATAGGATCACAGTCCTCAAAAAATCCTTCCAAATGGATAATCCTTCGATTGACAAAATATATTGCTCTATTTTAAGAGAAATTTGCAGAAAATATTCACTCACTTTCTTGAGAGTGAATACATAATTCTTAACTGTGAGATAAGATGCTGAATTTACATTGAGCACAGTTGATACTGATGTGTCATTTACACCGAAACTATAAAAACACCTGCACTATTGATACCCTCCCGCAGTTGGTTCTTGCAAGGGTTGTAGTTCTAAGAAGTGGATTTTGCTAATGACTGTAGTGTGTGAAATTTTTATATCACTGTATCACTGACATGTCTCCTGCAGGACATTTTTAAACCCCAAGAAAGATAATACTCTTACTGGCATTTTATAAAAAATTACAAAATCTAGTTTCCAACACAGGCCAAAGAAGACTGAATTTAGATTCCAAGAAGGGATTTCATATATTATATGTTGTGTGTATACACTTGGAGTGATTTACTTAATATAACATATAGGGTGTTTAAAATTACGCAAAAATTTAAACTGCAATTATATAGATATCTGTAGTTGTGACTATTCATATCACAGTATTTTGGAGTGTGTTTAATGTATTAAGAGTAACGTTAAAAACTTTCTACAGGTTATTTTGAATGTATATAGCTATAAATTGTGTAACAGGGTAAAGCATAGATTTTTCCAAAACAATATAAAAGCCAGATTCAAATTTTTAAAGAAAGCCAGTTTTTACCTCAGTTAAAAAAGAAACTAAAAATCTGAAAATAGCTGAGGTACCTTTGTCCTGTGAAAGGACTGCAGAAACTAAATAAAAATACTGATTTGCTCCGAAATTTTGTGTTTTTTCTTTAATACCAAAAATTTCAAAGAATTATTTCTAATGATTAGAACAATAGAGAAGCAGTGTAAGATGAATACAGAGAATCTACTTTTGCTGGTACTGGGATTTGCAGATAAGTTTGTCTCTCCTCCTAACCCTTCATATACAACACAGTGATCAGTCAGACTGTACTCATTGAGGGTAGAAAAGGGGGAAATACTGTACCCATAATACAGATAAGGGGAGGAACCAGTGGTCCACCCCATCCAAGCTGAAACGTATCCTATATGAAATAGAAATATATAGCCTGTTATTAGTTGTGAATCTGTAATGACAGACACTTGATGCTATGTTATATAACTCAATTATATGAGAAATGTTTCTTTCATACTAATGGAGTTTTGAGTACTCTTGAAAATGCCTCATTGTCACTTTACTGGTAAGGGAATCTAAGGAATAGCCATTGAATTTTAGAGGATATTTAAGACATCAAATAGTCTAATTTAATTTTAAAAGTTATGAAATTGGACTGGAAATTTGAAATACAGTAAATGTTTAAAGCCATCAGCCAGAAATATGCATAAGGCATGCAAAACTGAAAGTGCAAGTGGATTTCAGATTGTTTGCTGCCTTCTACTATTTCTCTAATAAATAAATCAAGCACGGCATGACATGCTTTATTTTGTGAAATTAGACACAAATGCATGCTTTATTGTCACTTAATTCTCTAACTCAGCAAAGCAGTGTACTCAGTATTCTTCACTTACAGGTAGCATACCAGTTCAGAACTAGCGCAAAAGCATTATATTGCGAGTACTAAAAAGCTAAACAAAAAGCAATGGGTATATTCAAATCTCAGTTTGCAGCTACTTCTGCTTAGTATACACACTAATTGAGATGAGAATATAAACCCTAAGACAAAAATTTAAACTAAAGCAATCCTTTACTTTGCCTTCCAGCATCTGGGTGGAGTTGGTTTTGAGATTCAATATAGAAAGTATTAAAATTTCTCAGAATTCAGTATACTGATACAGCAGATATTCTAAATGCCTTTAATATGGCAAAATTCACTTCTGTGCTTAAGGCAAGCACATGGATCACTTGTACCCTATTTTGGTACAAGTGATGCATACATCTTATATTCACTTTGGAGAGAGAATTTATCCTATTTATGAAACAGCATTATTGTAAAATTAACTTGTAACTAAAGAGTATACCTGAAGACTTCTAAGAATGTAACCTAATATGTGAAGCATGTTTCATATTTAGGCATAACAGACTAGTCATTAGTATTTACTGACTGTGTAAAATACTGCATTCTTCGGATTCACCAGAACGATAAACTTATTTAAAGAAAACATTGATTAAATTAAAGTAGTTGAGTACTTGGCAAATTGTTTTACAAAACTATGCAGGGCTCTTTATATACACAGACTTGTGGAATACTTAAGATATTTTACATTTTCAATGCAAAATTTGCACAGTTTTGAACACAGGTAAACGTTAAAATTTAAATACATGCTGAATAAAAACTCAGCTTGTTTTATCACAGCTCAGTGTAGGTATGGGCAATATAAGAAAGCAGAGAGGGCTGATTTATTTTTACTTTCTGCAGACAGAAAAAAAGAATCTCTTTTTATGAATTCTTATGAAATTAACTCAGTTTCTGAGAAGACTGCAATTTGACTATAGTTTTATGAGCTGGTCAATTATTTATTTTTTTTACTGTTCGTGAGTCATTCATAAAGTAATGCCAACAACTGTCAGTGAGCTGTTTTGAATATTGCCAAGTGCTTTGGAAAAAAAAACAAACAAGACTTCAGAAGAGCATGTAGTAACTATAAGGCCTATATATATTCAGCCAGTCAAATCTGCTAAGTGACTGGAATCAGGTACTTCATTGACTATCATTAATATTGGAGGACAGAGCTAAAGCCTTTTTGCTTTTCCAAGCTTGTCTTTGATTCCTACACAGTAAATTGCGCATGAATTATTCATGTTGTGCAGATGAAATTCTATCTTATGATTGGGCTTCTGGCATAGTTTCATAGTTATTCAGCAAGAAATAAGGGACAGCAGTCAATAGATTCCAAATAAGAGGTACCTTAATAACAGGTTCTTTAAGCATGAATATCCTAAATCTTGTAAGTGGAAAATTTACTAAGGCGATCATGTAAAGATATAGAAAATTAAATAAAACATCTGGTAATCAATTTTGACATTATCTTTCTAGAAATGACCTTTTTTCCAATATAAATTTAAGAGCTGCATTTTTTTTCTCCCTGTGTAATATCTGTACTGGTCTCCCAGTCCTCCTGCAGCTGACCAGAACATCATTAAAAAAGTAAAGCTGACAGCAGTTTCCCAACATTTCTCTGCATAAAACCACATACATTTATCTGAATGTTCATGAACAGTATGTACAAAGAAAGACAAAGAGAAAAATGGCTATATCAAATAGCTGCACATTCTGTAGTACTTGACCAGCTCTTACCCTGCTGAAAATCAGTTCATGAGTTTCAAATAAGAAGAAAACTGTTAAAAGTCAATTTGCTGCATGAAGCTGAAATTTATTAATCTAGCAATCATGGTTAGTGATGTATTTTCTGCTGCATTCTGAAGTAGACATAGGCAGTCTGCTGAATACAATTTCAGGAAAAGAATTCAAAGCCTCAGTTTGACTTCATTAATCTTAGATCTCTTTCTAAATATTTTTCAGACAGTATATTCCAGACTATTCAACTGGTTTATAATTGACTTGAAATGTATTAGTGCATTGTTTCGTCTTATGTTTCCATGAAGCAGGAAAAAGCGTTCTCTTAAAACATATTTCATTGACATGCATATAGAGTTAGTTTGTATTCAGTGGCTTTAAGGAACAGAAGGTATAAACAAATGAAAAAATAAGTTAAAATGCCTTCTTGAGTGAGATGAATAGTAAGCAGGTCCTCTAAGTCACTCAGAGTAGCAAGAAACAACCTCATATACATTGTATTGAATATTGAATAGAGATTAGTTGAAATAAAAAAAGCATTTCCATTACAGAGACTAACTTCATAGAGGAATCAAATAACTTGATTTGCTTTTTAAGTCAGCCAAACTCAGAAATAGATTTAAACCACTAGTGGGTATGAATAAGTCTGTAGTATCACCTAATAACGTTCAGTGGGGTTAGATTAAAGGGGGTTTATCAAATGTCATGAAAAATGAAGAATTTCAATTTCTAGCAGAAAATATCTTTGTTAATTAATATTAAATTAGATTCATGTATAAATATTGTAATATGTTTATCAGTAAAAAAAATATACAATTTTGTTACATTTTATTTATTATTAAGACCCTGTTAAGAGAGTTCATAGCTGGAAATTTCAAAGACTCATATGGAAAACTCCTGAGATTGGCTAGAAAGTAAAGTAACCTTAATGAATGTAAGTTCCATGTGACACTGCATATGGATTTAGGTGAATTGATGAAGCTTTTTGCTTATCTGTTAGTAAAAGATATGCGATAAAAAGATAGTGCAGCCTTTCTGCATGGACTTGTCATTCCTTGTTCTGCATGCATGTATTCTTTCTATGCATGCATAGTTTCAGATTCTTTCACGTTGTCTTACCCTCATGCCTTCAAATCGTGACAAAGCTCTTAGAGGTCTCAAAGCTCTTAGTGTCCTAAGGGACTTAATGGCACCAAGTTCAGAGTAACCCAATGCATTTGCTGTTAAGCTAACCAAAGAGACCTATATGAAAACAGGAAAGTAAAAATTATTATATTGTACATACTACTTTACATACCATAGATGTGAGATATACACTTCTTTAGAAGATTCTAATTTTGGATCACTTTCTTCAGGAATAGGGAGTCTTTCAAGTTTAAAAAAAAAAAAAGAAGAAAGAAGCAATATGAAAGAAGAATAGGTAAACAAACAAAAATAACATAACTGATACCTGGAAACATTAGTACTTCTGAATTTCATCCTTTGCTAGTGACTTGAGAACATTTAAAACCACAGAACCCAAATTAATCTCTCCTTTTTAGTCATTTAGGTATTGCTCTCATTTTTTCTTTGTTTTAAAATGTTGTTGGGATCAATAATTGTGGTTGATACTGTCCATTTGATTGCTCACAACTGAAAGGGAAGTGATTGAAGTCTGTGTTGAACTAACACATGGGTCACAGAACAACCTTGGTCCTCTGAAAATTAGTCAAAAGGATCAGTTTTGCTACAGTCAGTTATACTAATACTTTTGCCTGACTGCTGAAATTAGGTGTTTTACAAGCTGACATTAACCTGAACTATGCTGTTTCTAAGACCTTAGATCCGTTCCATAGGTGGAAGAACTTGACAGGCCTTTGAATATTCCATGTCCCTACATGACCTCAGTGTGAAATACCACATTCTCCACATTTGCTATGGCTCCTGTCCAAAATATTACCTTTTCTTTGTTTCCCATTTCCCCTAAATGTTCCCTCATTATGCTGTTCTAATTCCTTAACAGGGTATTGGGCCAAAAATAGCATAATGTTCTCATGTACTCTTTCACTATAAGGAACATACCAGGTAAAGAGAACTCTAGGACTGTGCTCATATTTAAAAACAAGCATTATATGTGAAATTTCTAGCTTTTAGAAGTTAATAGCTTTTCTGAACTTCTCAGCAGCTCTAGCAACCCACAAAACTAGGTTCTTTTGAAATCTGAATTTCTTTTTCCAGCACATTCATCGTACTACTGAAAACTTTCAAGCTGCCACAATGTAAAGCAAAATTAAAGAAAATATCCACATGTGTAAACCCAGCATTTATCATGAGCTAATTCAGACATTTGAATATGTACTATACCTTCACATTATGATGTATTCAAATTCTCACATTCACAAGAAGGCTGTTTGGGATATTATGACTTAAATAAGGTCAAATTAGAGAAAATTAGTTTAGAAAAGGAACAGCTGCTTCTGCTTGCATGCTTCTTCAAGCTTTTTTTGTTCTAGGTGTCACTTAGGTACCCATTTTGAGAAGAATTTCATTACTAAAGAACAAAGTGTTTTCCAAGAAAGGTTACTGTCTTTGTATGAAACATGGTTATCTTTAGCTGTATACATGAGTTGAATCCTAGGTATATTTAAACCATAATGTACACAAATAAAAAGTTGCAAACACTCATCAAAAAAAGCTGAAGAAAATTAATTGCTCTAATTAGCCTTTGTATGATGGGAACACATTGAGAAACTGGTGGACTTTTGGCAATTCTTTGGGACAATAAATTCTTATACAGTTCCCTTTTTCTCTATTTATTATATGTTTTTAAGTCATTGAAACCAGGACAAAAATAATCTTAATTTTAAAACTGAGTTTGTTCAATACTTGGGTATTTTATATGTTTTATCAGAAATTACTTTATTGAAAAGATAGTGACCAGTTCTGGTTTTGTAACTATGTAAAACATAGTATTTTGGTTCACTCATAGAAATTCATGAACTGCGGAAACAGTATGCATTCCTGCACACTGGAGTTTTCTTCCCAGGGGGTATATTTAGGATATTCTTAAATTCTCCATAAAGACTCAATGCATCAAGAAATGTTCTCTCCCATGTCACAGCACAGTACAGTAGTGCCAGAACTATAAGATAACCCTTGCAGCAAAGATTTCAAACATGGCTGTGTAGACTTTAAGTTCAGTAATATTTGTTGGACTTCAATACTAAGTAAGCCACACTACCAATGCTAGAGATATATCTTGCTTTCCTTGTGGAACTCTAATTTATCCATATGCTGAAATTTGTGGAGGTGGTGTTAGTTTTCCTGCCAGAAGAGTTTTCATTCAGATGTGTGTCTGATGTCTGGTGGGTCAGACACCCATCTAAATGCTGGATTCAACCGAGACCCACAGCAGGAGGGATGCTGGATCTGAAGGTGGGAGCGAGAGCACACGCCAGAATGCAGGGCAGCGTGACCTCTTTGAACAGCACTGTTGGGATAAACCCTCTGAGTGCTTGTGGGGCTGCCATGTGAGGGCCTTCTCTTAGAAGGAGAACTTCCAGTCTTTCTTAGTTCTGTGTTATAGCAAGGCAGTGCTGTAAGTACAAGGAGGAAGACAGAGAAACGTGGAACTTCTCCAGCAACCTTACTTTTTAAATTGAAAAGTAAACTAGTTGGCATTAATAGATGTTATAGTTGCAGAGAATATAATTTAAAAAATAATCAGATACATATGAAAGTGTCACCTAGGAAATGCATTACATACATCGACAATCAGGAAGTCCAGCCAGCACCAGGCATTAGTAAAATACGTTTGGTAGCCATAGGCTACCCACTTCAGCAGCATTTCCAGAATGAAGATGTAAGTGAAGACCTTGTCAGCATATTCCAGCATGGTCTTGATAGTTTTGCGTTGTTCAATATATATATCTTCAAAAGCCTGAGAGTATAAACATTCAAAGATACGTTATTTTTGTTACTGCACATACTTCAGGTTATAATGCAACAAACCAAAAAAGGCAACAAAGAAAGGAAATAATCTTCAAGAAAAGGCAAGGGTATGTAATTTCTATCTAATGGTTCTTTTTCTGCTAGCTCAGAATATACCTGTTATTCCCCTATGGAAATATATTTTCCAGCTCACAAGAGGAAGAAGCAGATATTACACAGCAACCACTCCACTGGTCAGAGATTTTTAAAAATTTATTTATTGCTGATAGTGAATTATTCTTCTTAGATCATTTCCCATACTGACAAATAGAATTGATTCTGCAAAGTGTTGTACTTGAACTGAATTCTACTGAGATAATTTGGCTTGTATATAGGTAAACCCAATTTCCAAACCAAGGGCCATAGCTGTAAAATTTTCAGGACAATGACAGTAATAAAATCTACCTTTTTTTTTTTTTAAGTCTTCTAGATTCCTGAAAATTTTAAGTTATAAATCATAAAATAAGTTCTTCCTTTCTTAAAAAAAATATTTAGCTAAATCAATTACCTGCTTCATTATTCACATTTTATGAGATGCATAAAATTTCTGAGCTCCTTGCTATGTTATTTACACTTTTTGTGTTCTCATTTTTAGGCACTTGGAAAAAAAAAATGCTCCTACTTTTCATAAATTCTTCAATTTTTTTTTTCTCTTAATTGCTTTCAAATTTCAGTTATGCTATTATTTCTCATGGAGACTGGCTGATTTCATCAGACTGAAAGAACTGGAATGATATGCTAGCTTGCAAAGATGTGGATATTTATTCATACTAACATTCATTTTTACTCAGCCTGCTTTTGAATCACTTGACATCTGTCAGTTCAAATTCCTAGTGTTTTTATACCAGTCACCAAGGTAAGATCTGTGTACCAGTAATTCTGGTTACTTAGATCAGGCGCCATGGTACCTGACACTGGTATATATTCTCTAAAAGCTGGGAAGTCAGCCCATGTACTTTCCTGGGTGCAGGTGGGAGTACGCCAGAGGCTGAGCGAGCAGCACTCTTGGCAGCAGAAGCGTGACTGCTCCCTGCCTGAGGGCCCTGGGGAGGGTTTGCAGGCAGCCACATTTCCTGGCTGTGATGACAGTGAGATTCATCTGGAGCATGGCCTTGGGGTGAATATTGGGATACTGTGCTGGCACATACAGAGACCTTTTCACTACCACAAAAGACTTTAAAGGGAGAGCAGAGTCTGAAATCTCCAGAGGTCTGGGCTAGTCCATGATCTCTGAAACATTTTCATAAAATAAAGGTTCTGTGAATGACACACCTTAGGCTCACATGCACGAGGTACTAACACCATGAGATCTTGTCTCAAACTTCCTCTAATTATAGAAATAGAAATTAATCTTCAGATCTCTTTCGACTACTTTTCTCTCATTTAAATTCTTGTCACTGAAGATTTTCACTACTTGGTTGCATGAACCAAAATTCAATAGTGTAGACTTGAGCATTTTGTTATTTGCAGAGTTTTAAACGACAGGGAAGGTGTCACATGGTAGGGCATAAAATTTGTTTTTCTGATGTTTGTGTTGATACTAGACCAAACAAAAGCAGAATAATTCTTAGAGATGCAGCTGAAACTAGTGATAGGTATTATAATAAACTAACAGTTTTAACAGTATTTTAAAGTGTTGGAAGTGGTCTAAAAACCTTATACTACCATTTTGCAACACACTTTTTTATTATGTAGGAAGTTAAGTAATTTGCGAAAGGGTAATTAAATCTACCAGGGTAGATGCTAGATATACTCTACATTATCTCAAAGCAAATAACTTGCCTAAGAAACTTCACCTCAGTATATATCCAGGCTCACCTTAATTTAACAATTCATCTCCAATTTCTTTATTCTTTGTCATTTGCATTTAAAAAAAACATATTATTGTTATAGTTTATTTCATTTATTGTTGTAGATTTGTATTATGGTTGGCTTCTGTTTAATCTGCCCTTGAATGCTTGTTAAAGCAAATTCATGTTTTTACACATGTCCCCTCAGTCTACATGAGTATGAGTCAGTAGAAGCTGAATTGTAAGTCAAAATAATAAATTCTTATTCTTAGAAAGGAAGCAAAAAAGCCCACACAGTCTTAGTTTTTTCCCCTGGTCTAGCACACAGCATTTATAGGATTGCATAATCCAGCCCTGGCTCTTGCAGGGTGCTGGGAACTGTTTATGCCATTATGGTTCAAACACTTCAACAGTGATGGTTCTTTTCCCTGAGCTACATCAGTAAACAGCAGCAAAATGACAGAACAAACTCAAATAACGAAGTTTAGTATGTTCTCTTCTTCACATGTTGCTCCTCTCTGCCTGAGGCATATCACTGCCACTTCCAGCAATGGAGTTAGACTCTCTCTAATCGCTTATTTTTTCTGCATATTGCCGAGAAGAGACTTTTTTGCCATTTTTCCCAAGGCCTGAATAAAATTTAGTCCTGTCATTTGAAGACATGGAATTATGTTAAGTTAAAACAGTGTTAGAAGACACAACTTTTAAGGTGTTTTCTGACAACATGACAACATTCTGTTAATGTTTTACTTACCAGAGCTCCACTGCTGAGGAGAATCATAAAGACAATGAAAGTCTCAAACCAGTTGTGTTCAACAATCCTGAAGCAGGTTTTTCTAAGGTTCCACCACTGCTTTCCTCTCCCTTCTTCTATGCTTACTTGACAGCACTTGAACCTTCTTACACAGCCTTTAGAACAGTGTATGTAATAAGAGGAAAAAAATAAGAGATTTTGTTGAGTTGCATTAATTTTGGTTATGCATTCTGTTAATGATACTATGCTATCTTTACTGAGCTATTTAGTAAAAACCAAACAGATTTTCACCTAGATGACCTTCTTTTTCTTCAAAGAAAAAAAACCCAAACAAACATTGAGAAAATTGGAATTTACAATTAAATGAACAAGTGAGAAGAAAGAATTTCTCATTTATCAAGAAGTGCTCAATACAGGGCACACAAAAAGATAAAAGTCCATAGAACATGAAGCCAAATTACAGAATGCAAAGTAAGAGTTAAAATATACAAACTCATCCAAATGTCAGGTAGGTTTATGTAGTAGGATAGGGGCAAATTATATTAAATTGTACCTTCTCTTGTTCAGGATACTCAATTCAGAAAATACTGCATTCCTTTAATGAAAAACTCTAAGCCTCTTATCTGAGTCCTGGGCTTTTCAGTACCAGCTAATTTCTGTAACTTGTGCCCCTAATTTATTTATGCTTTTATGATTTAGCTGCTGACTTTTATGTAGAAAAATACTAGTAATAAATAAGGGTATGTTACAGTACAAGTTTTACAAGTTCAATGTAAATTTCTAAAGAAAATTTCTAATATGGTTCATAAATCTTAATACTTAACTTACATAGAAAATTATTCTGTAATTCTATTAATAAAATATTACTAGTATTTTTGTTCCAAATACCTTCTGTGAAGCAGGCCTCTGGCTCCTGGGCTTCTTCAGGTTCAGCTTCTGGTTGTTCTTCTGCAGGAAGTCCAATATCAACTGTGCTACCTTCAGATGAACTAGATGAATTTAACTTCTGTAAAGGAAAGAAGCATTATTAATACACAGTAAATAATTTTAAGGCAAATATTATTTGATTCCAGAATAAGTAAATTGGACAATGTTTCTGAGTGTTCTAGAATTCCACATAAGCAAACTGCTGATAAACATCTGTGTAATTTATACAGTATGGCTTTCCTCCTGCACTGTATGAATCTATTAAATAGAAGGTGTATCAGTAATAGATCAGACTTTAAATAAAATTATGCTTTAAACTGAAAAATATGGGTGATGATGCTAAATCTGCGAAGATTTATGACCACAACAAGCCATAAGTGGTAATGATCTCTTGACCTACATAGAAATAATGAAGCTTAAACAAATATGCAGGAATTTGTAGTGTCTACAGAAAATCAGGTAAGAGTCCAAAAATAAGTACATAAATGAGGTGGGAGCTCAGAGGAATGAGGGAAAAAAGCAGAGAAGGGCATACTTCTGAGGTTAGTAATTCCAGATTAAAACTCCTGAAAGTCCAGTTCAAATTGAAACAGAATCTGCATACAATAAAGCTAAGGTAGTTCAAGCCCATAAAAAAATCAGATTGTGTTTTATCAACAGATTTTCAATAACATGATAAGCATAAAGACAGAGAAGCATAAGGTGGAAACCAAATTACAAAAACCCCAAAGAATGCACGTAACCTAATTCTCATTCTAAAAAACACTCTTGTAACATGCTGTAATGTGCAGCTGGAACCTGGTTGCAATCTAGCTGTTTGGTATTGTGGCTAGAACTTGGGCAAAATTGTGAAGAAAATATATTTAAGGATGTATGGTTTAACAAAATAATGAAACAACTGCAACATAGATCACTGAGTCGAACTACAAACTCAGCACTGCACTAAACCATGTCCCCAGATGCCACATCTACACATCTTTTAAATACTTTCAGGTATGGCAATTCAGCTGCTTCCTTCAGTAGCCTGTTACAATGCTTGACAATCCTTTCAGTGGAGAAATTTTCCCCAATATCAAATCTAAACCTCCTTGGTGGAACTTGAGGCCATTCCCTCATCCTCACTTCTTATTTGGGAAAGGAGACTGATCCCCACCTCGCTACAATCTCCTCTCAGGTTCATCAATGCTGGGTGGCAGCAGGCCTTTTCATATTGAGGACAAAAAACCCCCAAACACTAAAACCAGGACTTATTAAAGCAGTGGTAGTAATAAATCAGCAGGGTAGTAGTACCTTTTTAACGGGATAAAAGGTAACCCTGTTCCTACATGTAGCAGCACATCCACAGACAGCTTTCCTAAACTTTCCTAAACTAAATCTATGTCTAAACGAGATCAATTCTCCATTATCAGTCATAAACCAGGTGGTGTCACTCTGTTTGACTGTCTGCTCCGTGATGGGTTGGAAGACTGGACTGGACAGCATGAAGGTAGCTGTGGAGAGTAGATAATGAGATTTCCTCCCACAGTTCTTTGTTTAAATGTTTTATTTTTAAATTCTTCTGGCTGGGGGAGGTTCATAATGTGCTGAAATAAATTTTTAGAACTTTTATTGTAGCAGTGGTTCAGAAGCGTAAGTCAAATTAATTATAGTCATTTTGGCTCATATGAAACAGGAAAAGAATCATTAAGACTTCAGATAGCCACATACAAAAAGTCATGGAACAGTTATAGCCCTAATATGTTTTTTTAAATTACAGTTCTAAAAAGACTTTATATCTATAGCCTGCTTCAGCATTCATTTAAAAACAGTAGATATTCTCATCTGTTGGTGCTTTTCAGTTTAAACAACCAAGTGAATTTGAAGTATATGGGAGAGTCTATGGTTAAGACTTCTTTTTATGGGAATCTAGGTCTAGAAGAGCTGACAACTTTAAAATTTAAAAGAATTTATATGTCTAAAGGAATTACATAAACTATCTCTATGTTTTCTGGTTTATATCTGCTTTTTCAAGATGCAGGGAGAAGATGTATCACACTCCTCATGGGACCCTTGCAACAGAAGGCAAACAAAAGTTTCTGGTGGAATAACACTCCAGCTAAGGCACTGTCCTCTCCAAGTTATTGCAACTACCATATGGACCAAACACAGTTTTTATGGCTTAGTTTGGTCTCCCATTACCTGGCCTCTTATCCTCTCTTGGAGGCTATCATTTCTAACTCTTTCTCACACTTTTGTTCATCAAGAATTAAACCCTCCTTTTTACACTCATTTATGCCCATCTACAAAGAAGCGTCAAAATAAATGATCCATAGTTTAATACACTGGCTTACGAAAAGTAAAACAAAACAACCCCAAACAATCAAACAAATTCCCACATAACAAAGATCCTCAAAAGATCACAGAAAAGTGCAAAAAATGTCTAAATACCTCTTTGCTTTCTTCCAAGTCTGATTCACTACTAAATTCTTCTGTGTTTAGATTTTCAAAGTCAGATTCACCCACAGCAATGGGCACTGTCACAGTGAGGCTTGGGTTGTTTATGAATGACATGTAATCACTTTCATCAATTATGTATTTTTCCACACTGCTGCCTGTGCCTATACCACTGGTGGTTCCATTTGCATCTTTAATATAGTCATGGTCCTTGCTTAGTTCCACGGTTGTATGGTTAGAAATACAGCTATTTTTGTTGTTTAAATCATCAAGTGGCTTGATTTCATCTAAAGCTTTCTGTTTTTTAACAAAAGCTTTTTGGATGAATTCACGTGCTTTTCTTTTCACATAATCTATGCCTTTCTGCATTCTTGCTACAGCAATTTGGAGATTGTTCATTTCATTATCATCGTCTGTCACGGCAAGGTTGTCTGCACTAAATGAGCTCAAGAGCAAGGCCAAAAATAGGTTCAGTACCTGCAGAAAGATTAAGAAAAGGATGTTCTAGACTTTATTTAATAACAACATTTATATTATTTCAAAATGTCCTATCAGTGACATCAAAGATTGAAATCCCAATAATTCACCAAAACCAAAAAAGTACTCTCAAAACTTTTTCTCTTCTCTATAAAAACCAAGCTTATTTCATTTAGTTTAGGTACTAAGCTAATTTCATTTAGCTCATTCACTATTCAAAAATATTTGTACAACTGACTAATATCTGCAAACGTGTCTTTAATTTCCCACAGTTTATAAATATTTTGGTGTCAAATCTTATAATCTAAAAATGGACATACCAGATTTGCTATTCAGCATCATAAAAAAGTTTAATTTATCCCATCACACTACAGAAATTAGGTTATTTAGGTGACTGATCCTATGGTATAAATAGTCAAAAATCCACAGCAAATGGTTTATAAAGAGCCCACAAACTAAAATTATTTGGAGCACAAAATAATTTCAAAGGGCCAAAAGAGAAATTAGTCACATTCTTAAGTGCCCACTGGCATTCTTAGGGTTTTGATATTACAGAATATTTTGTTTTCTATCCAAAAAAGCTCTTAAGCATTGCTTGAAACCACCTGCTTAAGTGCTTTGTTGAAGCAGAGCCAGAGCACTTAGTTCACCTCAGGACTCAGACCGCTCTATTGCCAAATCATTTTTTGTTAACACTTTGGTTACATACCACTAGGTTTCCAATCACCATGACCATCATAAAGACCGTAAGGCACATGGCTTGGCCTGCAACCTCCATGCAGTCCCACATCGTTTCTATCCATTCTCCACACAGCACTCGGAATACAATCAGGAAAGAGTGGAAAAAATCTTGCATGTGCCAGCGAGGAAGTTCACAGTCACTGGAGATCTTGCAGACACATTCCTTGTAGCTTTTCCCGAACAGCTGCATCCCAACCACAGCAAAGATGAACACAATGATGGCCAGCACCAGGGTCAGATTCCCCAGAGCTCCCACAGAATTACCAATGATTTTTATCAACATATTTAGTGTTGGCCAAGATTTTGCCAATTTGAAAACTCGAAGCTGGAAAGAAAGAAAAATATTGTTAGGGAAACCAGAAAGACACGCAGGTATTTTAAAGTTAATTTGTGGAAGGATATTACTGCAAATAAAGTTCTAAAAGCATGAAGATGGAAAGTTCCCTCAAGAAAAAATTGTAAAATTGTACTTTGCTATTTTCAAAACATAGTTTTTTAGTGAAGGCCAAAGAAGCTACTGAACAGAACTCAAAATCTGGGGTTCATTTGTTGATGTCAATCAGAGCGTACTACATCTAGTGAGTCAATTTATTTCTGCATAGCAGGATGTTTAAAGTTTGTATATACATTGGATACATTGGAAATAGGCCCAGGGCACCAATGCCTATCTGTTTTTCTGGATCTCTATTCCCACTGAAGATGGTAAGAAACCACAATTAATAAGGATTTGTGCTAATAAAACTGTCACCAGATCAGTATCATGGCAAACATCAAGTAAATTTTTAAGGCAAAAATAAAATTATTTTAATGAAGCCCCATTGAAAAACCAGTGCAATTGAAGTATATTTACCAATCTGAATGATCGAAGAACTGACAATCCTTCCACATCTGCAAGACCAAGTTCAACCAAGCTAAGGGTTACAATAAAACCATCAAAAATATTCCAGCCCTCCTGGAAGTAATAGTAAGGATCCATTGCAATTATCTTGAGAAACATTTCTGCTGTGAAGATTCCAGTGAAGACCTGAGTTCAAAGTGCAGTTTGTTATTTCATTGTGAAACATAATACTCCAGATCTAGTTGTTTTCTAGGTTTTTAATTCAAGCTACATCTTATCCAAAAGTGATGCTTAAAAATAGTTATGCTTACTGTAGTGATTTATTATGCTCACCTTCCCTTAACAAGTGTCGTACAAACCAGGTAATTTTTCTACTAATTAAATTTTATACTAAACAAATTACATAAACTTCTGTTTCATAACATTTCAAATCCAATTTCAACTCTATAAGGATATGGACTTTCTCATGTACTGTACAAACAACATTCCAAATTTGATTTTCAGAACACAAACCAGAATGCTTTCCAAGAAATTACATGGTATAACATCTTTCTTGGTATAAAAATCTTAAGTGAGGCCTAATCTAAGACTAGAAGGGGGGGCAGCTTCTTGGCTGCTATGACCTGCCATTCAGTTCAACAGAGCTGTGATTATTTATACCAGATGAATAAATGGTGAATTATAATGTATTTCAGTTGGTGGGGCAACTGAGATACATTACAATGTACTGAGATACAACAATTTTCTGAAGCTGTAGGTTCCACCTGGGTGTGCCTAGTACGTTCAACAAGGTTGGTTGGCTCAATCACTTTGATGCCAGGAATAAGAGTATTTAATAATGCATTTTAAACTAAGTGTTGCTAGTAATGGTTTCTCATAATGAGTTGCTGTGCTGAATGAAGTAGGAATTATATTTAAGACCCACCAAGGTAGTGACCCTGATTAGCTTTGAGATAACTCTCGGGAGAATTTCTTGTAGGATAGGAAGGTACTAAAGCTACCATTAAAGACTGCTTGAGCCCTGCTCTGAAATGTTTTCTTTCCCTTTTTTTTTTTTTTTTT
>VZTX01007008.1:207527-312493 GCA_013400915.1 Pardalotus punctatus
TTTTTGATAACCCATTTTCTAGCAAGCTGAACAGAAAATAGGACAGCTAAAAGGAATAATCTAACTGGGATAATCAGGAGACAGGAAAGAAGAGTCTGACTTGCTCTGCCTAGGAACACCAGTACTCAAGATAGATTGTCACAGTCTTTAAATACACTCTAGATACAAACACCAGAGAGGGAAAGGTTACCAATTTTTAAACTACAGGTTTGGAACCCCTGAGAAAGACATAGGAATGATACAGTTTGAAATGCTAAACTGAGGTTCCTAACAATCAGAACAGGAAGGTTTTCAAGGACATGTAAGGTGCAACTACCACAGAGAACCTCCGAGTGTGTCTCTATTGCAGAAGGGGTTTGTGTCAGGGAGCCTAAAACTGGAAGAGTGCGGTGCTTATAGACAGGTTCTCTCACACTCCCTTTGTAGTCAGAGGTACACCAAGATTTATATGGAATTTTCTTGGTTAGAAAACAAACCTATAAAATGCTACAATACAAAATTTTACATTTTATTAGGAAACAACAGTTCAGAATCTCCCTTATTTTAAGTATATGAAAATCAGCTGTACAATTTTCTGTTCATTCTCCCTCCTAAATCCTGTAGTTATTTACAAGATCTATTTGTTCCTCATTACAAAACAAGGATTATTAAAAATCACATTATAAGAAAACAATTCTTGAAGTAAGATAAAGTAGGACTGCAGCTGCAGATACTTCTATGTGATCAAACCTGTCAGTTCAAAAGCATAGGAGCTACAAAAAGTTAACTCATTAAATCTTTAATAATTTATCTTTTTGAAGCAGAGAGAAAGGGAGAAAATACAGTTGACAACATGAGGAAAATATATCTTACTAATTATCAGAGGATAAAAACAATAAAAAATATGAGAGGAGAAAATATTGCGGGATATTTTTCACATAAAGCATATAAAGAAAACAATCCACTTATCCATATAAAAAGTCTTTTGCAGAAGAAAATTCTAGAAAAGTTTTTAAAGGGATCTTTTAGCTATTGTAAATTTCTGCTTAGGAAAGAGCAATTAAAAACACATTAATAATTTAAAGATTTTTATTGTATTGATTGAGAAATTAACACTGCATTTATTTGCATAGTGTCTTTTTCATGGAAGCAAAGCATTTACTGGTTTAGTAGTTATACAAATCAAACTCTGTTTAAGATGGACTTTACTTAATGCAGCATTGGAGCCAATTTTTAAATTTTTAATTTTGTTTCGCAGAACACAGCAATATATTGATTTTACAGTATCCTAAGCTACATGAGTCAGGGTTGACAATCAAGTTTCCAAAACTGTTCTGTACTCATATCTGGAGGCCAAGAAATATCAAAAAAGCTGTTAAAACCTCTTCTTTCAGTTATTACAGCCATATTTCCTTCCAAATCATGAACATAAAAACCCAATAGACTTACCAGATTTCCAACTGAAAGTACATTATTGAATTGTTCGGTCATCGGATAATGTTCCATAGCCATAAAGAGTGTATTTAAAACAATGCAAATTGTAATAGCCAGGTCAACAAACGGGTCCATTACCACTAAGTTGACAATATGTTTAACTTTTAACCAATGTGGACTGCAGTCCCAGATCAAGAAAATATTTGCAAATTTATACCAACATGGTGGACATTTCTGTCTTGATTCTTCAAGTTCTGTGGGGAAAAGAAAATTTATACATGTAATTATATGATTGCTCTAACATTCCTCATTCCAATATGAATTGTACCAGTCAGATTTTCAGTCTGTAGTACTGAGGTTCTGGTGCATATTGACCTCCTTTAAGCCCTCTTTCTACAGGGCTTTTAAGGAAAGTCTTTAAAAATTGTTATCAAATATATTTACTATGTTCAAAGCTTATCTTTAAAGCACAACTTCTTTGTATTCCAATCACTATGCCAATCAGCATCAATTTATACATCAGTCTGTATTATGTATTTAATTTTTCCTTGATTACGCTTCAGCTTGTTTCTCCCATCCACTGTTCTAGTAGGTAAGTATTTTTATTCTGAAATTTGCTGCATTTAAGTGAAAATTTTCATTCCTAATTCAAGAAAAAAAACATTTTGATCGTCTAGAATAGCTTTAAAGAGTAACTGAATAAATACAACTGCAAAAATGTGTATTTATTTTAACAATAGTTGCATATGTTTGAAAAATGTTCAGTGGCTTTTTTTTGTATTTTTAATTACTATGCATAAACATCCACTCAGTTACGACCATGCACATGAGTTAGATGGTGACAAAACAATGAGATAGAAATGCTTATTTATGTAAGAATTTTAATGCTTAGTTATGTAATAACCTTAATAAATAAAGAGCTTTGAGTTTACTGGCAAATATGTGTCAGTTTGTGGGATGTTACCTGTTACTTAAGCTATTTAAATCTGTTTTCAAGCTTCAACTCAAATTTTCAGAAATCCAGTGGAAAAACAGGATTAAATATTAAGCTATGCATAGCACACACCTTCCACAGTGTTTGTGAGGATGCTAGCAATACTCATGGCTCTTTCCCTTAAAGCTGGATCTTCCAGGAAGTCCATAGAAACGTGAAAAGAACCTGATATTCTCTTCCTCATTTCTGTTTCTGTCGTGGTGCCCTATACAGAGAACGATAGTAGATGAGACCATGTTGAAGAAACAATCAGATAAGCAAATACTACATAAGGCTGTTAGTAGTGTCTTAGCTTGGACACGTGCTCCGTGCACTTCATATTTTATCATGTCGGACTTTTATTACTTTTTAGTACCTTTTAAATACTTTTAGAAAGGCATTAAGTCATAGGCACCTACAGTTCAAGATTGAGAGGGAGTTTATTTACTTAACTTTTGCATTTCTTTCCTTCCATTTAAACAAATGGAAAAGGATTGAGTGCAAAATATTACATAAAATTTTGCAAACTGCAATTTTTGTCCTTGCTCCTGCAGACAGAATATTCTGGGGTTTGGGACATAGTAGTCTTTTCCCCTAATCAAACTGTATCAAGTAAGAAAAGTCTGACTTCCTCATGCTTCCTCATGCTAGCATTTTTCAGCAATCTGAGTAGACAAATTTGGACTAAGCAAGAAATTTTTTTGGAGACATTTTCTCTTACCTTGTGTTTGGTAAGAGAATGGCAGCAATATGTGCTGCACATATGTTCACACAGACATTTGCATTTTTGGAAGTATGTATTGAACCGTGATCTTCCAATGAACTATTTGTTGTCTATACTATGATACTCCACCAGAAATGGATGGAAAATATATAGGAATGAGAAATAAATGATAATAAGCAATTGACAACTTCCTTACATTTTTAACCAGGCTGATAAGGAAGAATGATATCAAAATTAACTAATAATGCTAATTTTGATAGTGGTAATACAGCATCGTACTGATTGCAGTTATATAACTTTTTTGTACAATATTTTCCATTGTATATCAACTACGATAGCTAGATGAACCTTTAGATCAGCTAAAGGAAAGTACGGCACAGTAATACAGTAAAGCATAGCATTTTTATGAATGTGTATGTTATTATTTTATTACTTGGAAACTGCGACTTGCATTTGTTAGTTATGAGAATCTGTCAGTAAATGCTTAGGTTGCAAACCTATCTTAGCTGTTTTATTTACTAAAGATTTTACAAGATGCAGGAGCATTCACAGCTTGACCAACCAGGAAGCATTGCCAAGGGTTCCATTCTGTAGTAAACACTGGCTGGTGCAGTAAGGGAAGGCCACCATGCCTAAGCTATTTAAAACTTTCTTACATTGTCATCAGTAGCTGGTTTATCTATTATCACCTCTGGCAGAAGCTGTCCAACAGGCGATGTAGGAACAGATGGTCCACCAACCAGGGAAACCACCCCATTGCAATCCACGGTGCTGTGCATCTTCCCATTCACTGGAAACACTGCCAGCATCCTGGATGACCTACTGGCCTGGCTAATGTTACTGTTGCGCCGTTCACCGTGTCTGCGCGGCACAAAGAGAGAATCTCTTCTGCTGTCATTGTCTTCAAAAGTGCTGTGCTCGTCATCAGCAAAGTCGTTTTCTGATCCTACATCCTTTGCTCGACCTCTGAAGCTGAAAAGACTTGTTCTGCTGTTGCGCCTTGGGGAAAACAGGGAGCCCCGAATGCTCAGCAAAGACTGCAGGCAAACAAAATATGTGATTATTAGCTGAAATCTTCAAACTTAGCACTGTTATTGGGTTAGCATAGGTTTTCATTTTTTCTTAAGTGAGAGTAACCGTATTATCCAGAAGCTACATGCTGCTGTCAAATTTTTGCATGTATTCCATTAGATATATATTTTGCAGATAGAAGAATCACTGTTCATGGATTCTTAAGACAAAACCAGTGCTGAACACTCCTTTCTCAGCTAGAGTTGCTGAATAGATTAGCTGCATAATTCCTACCAGGGAAAAAAGGAAGTTTATACATGCACTTTGTTTCATGTATGAAGCACCTTGCCCATAACGAACAAATATTGGTTCAAACATCACTGAAACAGGAGGAAAATGTGAGGCTATCATAATGGAAAAATACTGCAGCATTTTAACAAGTCTAGGTAATACATATTCATGCTAAAAAGAACACAATCAATCAGAGAATATTTTAATACGATTTTTAAATAATCCTATTAGAAGAACAGAGATATGTGGTTACATTTAATTCTGGGGTTTTCTTTTACAAGGTAATCTAGCAGCTAGAGCACTTCCTCTCAAGCACTAGCAACACTAATAAAGGTTAATGAAAGTATCAGTATTTCCTTTGTTTATGCAGTAGCATGATACTACTGTACCAGGAAGACTAAAGTAGTTTTGCAACAGACTATGATGCTTTAAATGTATGCTTTTAATAAAAATAACTATAGGCAATACCTGATGTGGAGAAGAGTACTTCTTTTCGTATGTCAGTCTATTGCCTTCAATAGACAATCGGAAACCTTTCCTTCTGATGCTGTCTTCTGATTCAGACTTGTGAAATTCATCTTCATCTTTTTCCTCTCCTCCAGACTGTTCTTTCTGTTTCCTTTTTTTCCTTCTGTTTCTCCTCTCTTTTGCACTCTTTGAGCTCAATTTTGATGCATCTGAGGAGCTTTCTGAGAGTCCTCCTGCTTCTCCCCCAGCGCTGGGCTCCCTGGACTCCGCAGCAGATGCTGTTACTGCTGCTGCTGCCACAGCTGCTGCCTGCCATGATGCAGGAGAAATTTATGTCACTGAGCAAACCATGACATCATGTTTTCCATTTTATAATTTACTTATACATAATTTCTACTCCAAATGCCCTAGATCTTAACACTTTCTATAGGATATCCTCTCCCTAGTTTTTTTCCTAATTATTATTAATCAGTTGACTCAAGATATGTGTTGGGAATAGACTTCTCTCGTCCTTCATATGTAAATTTTAAATGTGGAAGTCTAACAGACTGTATTAATGATACTAGACTAGAAAAACACAGTGAATAACCTATGGCTCGTTTTGAATTTTCCTTCTTGATGGCGGAATCATCCACTGTTGCAGAACAATCCACAATACCACGTCTTCAGTACAGAATAAAAAACCTCTGAGCTAGCTCAGTCATTGAAAGACCAACAGGATGCTTTGTATTTCCAAATTTAGAAAGCAGAAGGTGAATATCTCTAGTAAACTCACTTCTTTACACTCCTGCATTACTACACCATAAATCATACCTGTGCTGCTTCTTGTTGCTTTTTCAGTTGTTCCAGCATCTGTTGAAATTCTGCCTCTTTCTGCTCTGCTTCTTCCAGGGTTGCTTGATTCTGTTCTTCATAGGCCATGGCGACCACAGCCAGGATCAGGTTGATCAGATAGAAAGAGCCCAGAAAAATCACCAGAACAAAAAATATCATGTATGTCTTCCCAGCAGCACGAAGAGTCTGGAAATAATAATACCTTATAAGTAAGGATAGGTTAAGAGAAGTTCTGGTTTCATCCTGTTAAAATTAAGATAAGGAAACAGACTCAAGTCCTCTTGCATCATTGATACCAACAGATTTAGTTCATATTGATAAAAAAACTTCTCACCAGTTGATAAAGGTTTTCCCAGAAGTCCTGAGTCATTAGCCGAAACAGTGACAAGAAAGCCCAGCTGAAGGTGTCAAAACTTGTGTACCCATAATTGGGGTTTCTGCCAGCTTTCACGCAAGTATATCCTTCTGGGCACTGCCTACAAAGACAAACTGGACATTACCTATTCAGTCATTTTAATATTATCAACTGGGTGTTGGTATACTCATATGTGCAGCCAGAACCGCAAAATAACATATTTTGCCAGGTTTTCCCATCAGGTATTGCTGTTCCTGTTACTTCTCAACCAGATGGGAGTTATACTAATGCTAAATTATTCATTCATCATGCAAAGACAAAGTTTATCTTATCAATCCACTGAGCTCTGATCAGGAACACGGATCCCAAGTCCAGTGTAAAAGCCTTTCTTATGTGAAAGGAAGTGGTCACTCAAAATATAGCCCCACTCCAACTGCACATCTACAGAACGTAGATCTAATTTCTACACAGTACAATAATATGATGAAATTTGGTCTTACCCAGCATCAGAACTATTTCCACAAAGCAGAGCATCACTTTGCCCTTCCAGAAAATAAAAATGACCTGTTTAGAAAAAAATTTTTAAAAATTATAAAATTCCAAATATAGCCATTATTTTAAAGCAATATGAAATAAATAATTTTACTCTAAAAGATTTAAGGCGATTTCTGATCCAATTTTAAACAAGCAGTGTTATTTTCTCAGCAGGACAACAACTTTAGAGTAAATGACATGAATTTCATTAAGCACTATTTCATAGCACTTACTGTTAAAATGCCAAAATATACTAAAAATTCTGTCAAATGCTTCTGCATGTAGATTCTCCTTTCTGTCTAAACACTGAACTAAATCACACTTTGTGAAATAATATTGTGCAGTTGTTTACTAACATAATTACAATCTATCTGAAAAAAAATTCTCATCATTTATTCAAAACTTTCTGATCACTGTTGCCAGGGGTTCCAGTTTGTCGCTTACAAGCAGTTGTGACAGTTATCCAATATGTAAACTCTGCAAAACCCCACCCAGCTGCTGATAGTTCTGATGGCTATGGGTGTGCACACACTGCAGTTAGAGCCCCCTGACTTTATGAAGGCCCTGGCATACACCTAAATTTAACTCAGACATAATTACTGCTGCAGTCACAACTTCTGTAAGTAAGATTTTAAGAGCACATGAAAATATTATTGAACACCTTTAGAAAAATAAATTGGGAAGTTCAAATCACCCTGTAACCAACCATCCCATAGTGTGTACAGTAATCCCAAAGTTAAAGGACATTTTAGATGGTTTAAAGAACAAAGACATTGGCCTATCTCTTCCTACAAGAACAAAGAGATGAGCAAAACGTTGTGCTTATTAAGATTCATTTTGACAGTATCCTTGAGAAATGTTTTTCTTTTCTCCCCTCAAAGCAGATGCCTGCAGTCTTGATTGCTAAACTCTTGATTTTTGGAAGAATTATCACAGGAGGAGCTTCTCCTGTATAACAATCTCCCATTTGGTCACAGACATAAGGATGTTTTTTTATACAGTTCACACCATGAGTCTCATTTCTGATGGAATTCAGAAGCATGGGCCCAGTCTGTCTGTAAGGACAGGGCAGGGACATGGTGATACTTCTCTGAGCACCTCCCTAGCTCCACTATGTCTGAAGCACAGCAGCTTCAGAATTAAGGTGGTACCTATTTTTGTGTCCTGAGAAGATTTAAACCCCACATTGGATTTCTTTGCCATTGAACTATCCTGTTAGATTCCCTTAAAACGACCTCATTTGAAAATCTACCAGTGCAGGTGAGTTTAAACTTGACTCTGCCTGTGCTGCCCAAGCCAGGCTACTATAGACACTAATGAATTCTGAGTCTGAGGAGGTGCCTCAAGCTGCTGGCTCAGCACATATTGATTTGCTGCAAGAAGGGACACAGTACCCAAGCCGGCTGCATCACTCCATCCTGTGAGCAAAATTCACCATCTGGAAAAATGAGTCTCTAAGCTGTATGTAGACCTTGTTCTGACACTCGGTGAAGGACTCATTTTCAATATCTAATGACAAATCTGCATCTCACAGAGAACAATCTCCTGTGCTGTGTGAAGTGCACAGCTCTGTGTGTGGCCGCTGTCACTCTGGGTTGGTGTGCATTGCAGAGCCGCTCTGTGCTGAAACACAGCTGTAAACAGAAAGCTGACAGGATGCTGGCCGCAGCTGACCCTTAGGAAGCAAATTTTATTCTGCATTATGTCAGCTATTCATGATTAAAATATGCTGGAACATAACAGCTGGCTGGGAAGAATGCAAACCTGCCTTGATATAGTTTGCATGGAGCAGTCAGTCCTGATCAGCACTGCACCAGCTGAGATGAACTGCTACAACAGGTCGGCATTCAGATTCTGTGCTTCAGACAAGATATGCCCTGCAAGGGTGCTGTACTTTCCAGCTCCAGGGAAACAAGAGCCACACAGGCTTTCTCTGAGTGCACTGACACAACCGGGGCAAGCGCTCAAAATATTATCATGATAGGAAAATGTTTATAATACACAAGCTGAGCAGTACAAGCATGTGTCCCTATCTAGATGTAAGATTTTGAAAGGTGTTTTACAAAAGTTATGTGGAAAATCCATCACTACACCAGTGGGGTATATTTGGCTGCTCTTTAATTGATTAGCAAATGGGAAAAGTTCCCTGGTAGGTGAGCACTTAACATCAAGGAAGATTAAAGCTCTTTGAGTATGCATAGAGTATAATATGAGAAGCACAGAGAATAATTGTTATTTCACAAAACAGATTGTGAGATGCTCAGAAAAAAATTGCTTATGGAAAGCTTGTTAAAATAAACCTCAGCTTATCTGGAACTAAGTTTATCAGAATTCTTGGAAAAAGAAAAAGGGGAAGAAAAAGAGTGCTTGACTCATTAATGCCAGGAATGCTTACATAAAGACCCTCTAAATGGTGTCTCCAGAAATGAGCTCAGTGGTAAAATTAGGGCTTACATGCCTTTTTCTTCATAGTATACACAACTAATGGCATAATAACTTCGATAATTCCTACACAAAACAGTGCCATTGCACTGCTCTGAGCTGCAGGTAAACCATTTCATATTGCCCTGTGAAGCAGCTGTTTTTTGTATCCTGTCTGCCTGCCCCCATGCAAAAAGAGAGCAGGAAGCTGTGAGAAGATACTTTTTCTTTTTGAAACTGCTGGTAAGTAAGGACAACCTTATTAACTTCATAATAAGACTTGTAATTTCATTATAAATTTCATAATATATATGAAATCCTGTAAATATACTAAAGGCTCATGTAGCCATTCCATAAAGTACTCCCTGTAACTAATTCAATTGAGCGTTGTTTTCAGGGGGATTCAGGTCTTCTTTAAATCAAATGAAATCAGAAATTGAGTTTATAAATTCTTTGTTAAAAAAATCAGGAAATTAAGTTTGGCCTTGAAGTCTAAGCAGTCTCCTAATGAAGACCTAGACTTTGTTATACTCCATGGCATGGGATCTCCATGAATTCACATGTTCAAGTAAATTGAGTTTCACAAAAAGATTGGTTTAAGAAATTCAGATGGAAATCCATCATAGTCATCGATTAGCTGTGTGATCACAGTTAGAAGCTGTCTTACTTCTACTCAAAATTTTTCTGGCTTTGACTTGCAGCTATTGAACCTGTTACATCTCTGCCTGCTAGATCAAAGATATGTCTAGGATGAAATTTCTGTTCCCCATGGGCTTTTTTTTTTTTTTTTTAACTGTGATCAAATCACCCCTTAAACCTTCTCTTTGATATGCTAAGTAGGCTGAGCTCCTGGTCTATCTTAGTATAAAGCATGTTTTCCAACCCTTTAATCATTCTGCTCTTTTTTGAACTTCCTCCATTTTTTCAACTTTCTATCTAAATTGAACTTTATATAGTATTCCAGTAGAAACTGCAGTAGTGCTAAATACAGGGGTAATTCTGTCTTCCTAGTCACTAATTTATTTATGTGAACAGGATATTATTTAGCTTTTTGGCTGCAGAGTTTTAGCCTTAATTAGTCCTGGCTGCCCCACAGTGCCTTAGGTGCCTCAGCATTTCTATTGTTAAGGCCTTTCCAATTGCACTTCTATATCCTGCCTTTCAGTTTCTCTGCAGCCTTGCACATAAGCTGCTGTGGCAGTGTTTTCCAGAGCCTCTGTGGCACTATTTTTCCTTTGTCCTCATGTTGTTCTTCATGTACCTTTTATTCTCATGACATTACACTTTCAAACACACTATTGCCACAGCAGGTGCTCACGGGAAGCAATCATCTCTGGTGTGAGATTCACCCCTCTTTCTCCCCCTTTTTTCTATTCCTTGCTTGTAGCTTTTGGTTTATATTAAGGGACCTAATAACATGCATGTATGAGCTTAAAAACCAACCAGCCGTGAAGCACCCACTCTGATCAAAGGGCACTCCAATTAGTGCTAACAGCACTGTAGGAAGGAGCAAGCTGTAGGGAATTTGAGGAGATGGTAATGACAATCACAGAGTTGCTACAGAAAATGTTGTGATCACTGCTGCACTGGAAAGGATACCCAAGTGAGGAGACTCACCTGGAGACCCCACGACTTCTCTTTGCAGCTGGTCACTGATCAGTTCTCTCTTTCCCCTTTCCTTTTCTCTCTCTCTCTCTCTCCCTCACCTTTAGTTCTTAATTTACTCCAAAAGTAACTTTCACTGTTAAGAGGCGATGTACGACATCATCTACAGTCTTTATGCAAACCTGGATCAACAAGAACTGTGAGAATTGATTTGTAGGATAGGGACTGTAGGTTTGTACCCTCACATTTAACTGTACTGGAATGCATTTCTTTATCTACTCTCAGTTTGCCAGACTGCTCTGTACCAGCAAAACTGGTTGAAAAATCATACTTTGGATAATTATCAAAGTGGAAAGATGCATTAAAACAATGCCTGAAGAAGCCTGTCTGAGGTTGCTGCTATTCAAAGTTTTAACTAATCTAGATGATGGAATAGCACTTATCAAATTTGGAAATGACACTGATCTGATAAGGATGGTGGTGACTTTGAAGAAACAATTACATTTTCAAAGGTCCAGGACAGCTGGAGAGATGGTTTTAAGAAATAGGGTGCAGGCTGGAACAATAAAGTATGGAAATGCAAAGTGAAAACTCAGTGAGGCAGAAGTCTAAAAGATTCAAGAGCTGGTAGACTAAAGGCTGAACAATACCACAACTCCAAACAACAGCAAGCTATATAGGATATATAAAATAGAAGTATGAGTCACTTCTTCCTTCTTCCCTATGCCTTATGTGGAGTAGAAATGCCTAAACGTGGGTATGGTACTTTAAGAAGCATGCTTATGAAAAAGAAAGAATCCAGATGAGAGATCAACATCTAGAAAACATTGTAGGAGAAAATGGTTAATGACCTATGTTTAGCATACAAGACAATTGAAAGAGAACAGGGCATGAAAACATAAGAACAGTCTAAATACTTCAGAAACTGTGATTAATGATAGAGAATAATTTGGTTTTGATGCTTCTGTTGCAGTTTATAAGAACAATAACCATTAATTTTACCAGAAAAATCTGTTAGACCTCAACCCCCTGATAGCAGGAGTAGTAGTAGTAATAATAATAACAATAATAATGCAGATAGAGTTGAGAAAAAGAGTTGTATCAAGTAGCAAGACCGTGTTCCTTGCTCCTTCTTCCATGTAAATCCTTAGTGCAGACCTATGAGAGAGAAAACATTTCTCCTGTTTCCTCCTTAACTAAATGTATCATCCCTTCCCCTCCTTCCTTCTAAGAACTGGGTCAGCCAGAAACCACTTCAGTGAGAATTCTGAAGACAATACTTACTTTCATCTTCAATGTACCCCTTCCAGTCAAATGGAGTCACTGTTGAATTAACCAATGTACCATTTTCACCTATGGTGCTGTTTAGCTGGGAAGTAATATTTGTTTCTAAAGTAAAATTTTCTGGAGGCCACTGCAGGCATTTATTCCTCAAGTTGCCCATGAACAGCTGCAGCCCTATCAGTGCAAACACACTCAGACAAAACACAGTCAGGATCATCACATCCGAGAGCTTCTTCACAGACTGAATCAGGGCTCCTACAATAGTCTTCAGGCCTGCAAATGGAAAGGAATTTTTATTCTCATGTTGGGAACTTTTTCAAAGCACAAAAATGACAGTGTCTCCCAGTAAAGTTACAGATTTCATGCAGAAGCCCAAATACATGATTGTAATGTCTGTGAAACAACATTTTTGTGAAGAGCTTTTTCACTTGTGAAAATGAATAAATAGCTGAAATTTATGTCCATTTGAAACTGTGAATGGAATGAGTTGCATATATTTCAAAACACTTGTTTTAATGATAAAACAAGCAACTACTTTTTATTCATGCTGTACATTAATCTCACATAAACATCTTCTTTCTTTTCATTTGTCAATAGATCTTGCTCCAAACCTTTACTACTATCAGTTTTATAACATACAAGATTTAGAAGACAGTAGTAAAAAGCCTGTTCAACAACAAATAGGATTCAAATTTAATGCTATAAAACTGGAAATGGTTTGGAAAATTGTAGATTTTTAAGATAATAAATCCCCCATGCAACACCCATGCTATTCTTTATTATCTTATTCCTTCATCTTCTTAGTAAGTCAACATTTCAAACAGTTTTATTTTTTAGACACAAATATTCACAACAAATACCACATAACATCATGTAGGTAGGATACACATGGGCAAGAAAACTTCAGGGTAACTACTATTCATTGAATGTGGAGAAGAAAGCTTGACGTCATACGATGCAAACCACACACGCTGTGTACTGCAATGTCTCATGCAAGAATCTGTTAAACTCAAAGGCTGATTTCAAAAGGAAAGTGCTCATGTTCAAAAGCAATGAATCAGAGATTTCAGTGAATTCTGATATCTTCTGATTCCTGCTTTTTTTTGGAAAGAAATACAACTTTTATTTAAAAAATATGAATTCCATTTCAGTGAATTAAAGTCAGCCTCAGTGTTTAACCTCGCTCTCACCTGGAATGACTGATATTGTTTTCAAAGCTCGGAGAACTCTGAATGTTCTCAACGCTGAGACATTGCCCAGGTCCACAAACTCTGTCACATATCTGTAATAGGGGAGTTCACACACAAACACAATGACAGGATAAAAAGGAACAGTTGGGAGGTACAAGGGGCCTAACACCTTACACCAGTTACTTCTTACCTGGAATTACAGAAATAGTTTTCAAAGCTCTCAATACTCTGAAAGTTCGAAGAGCTGAAACATTGCCTAGGTTTACAAATTCTGTTACATACCTGTAGGATTAAATCACAGTTATTCAGAATTTCGGCAAAGTTTATGCTACTTACTTGGGTCTTTCATCAAGACCGCTTTGGTGTTTTTAGCAAAAACTTAAATAGCAACAGTCAGAGGTTTACCTTTCACTGCAGTTTGCCTTGCATTAATATACTTTCAGAGCCTTCAGCTAAATTAAATGTCTCTGAAGTGAATCGCACTGATTTTACTTTGAAAGCCTAAAATTTATCTAGACTAGATTGGTAAGTTTGGAGAATGAAGTCAAAGGGAAGATCCTTTTCTGCTCAGAAAAAAAAAAAAGAAGCAGGACATGAAATTAGCCTCTCTAATACTAGCTGTACTAATGGCTTCTGCAGTATTTATGTTTACATCAAAATATGCATTTTTGAATGTGAAAATCGTTTTACACAAAAGTAAGTCCATAAAAGAATTTCCATTTAACAAAATTGAGATGTATCGATACTAATTTCATGCCCTTTTTGCCCTTCTCTTTCCAAGAACAAGCAAAAAACAAGAACTTACGCAAAGGTAATGACGGTGAAATCAAGCCAGTTCCATGGATCTCGAAGAAAAGTAAAATCTTCTAAGCAAAAGCCCCTTGCAATGATTTTTATTAGTGACTCAAACGTGTAAATTCCAGTGAACGTATACCTGAAAAATATAGGAAAATTTAATCAGAATAACTAGCAACATTTCACACTGGTATTCTGACAGAAACATGATAATCAAATGACCATCATAAACATTTTTTATTTCACAACTGGAGAAGAAATACAGGAAATAAGCAATTTCTTCCAAAATGCATTATATTAATCAGAGATACTTGCATATTTACATGTATTAGTTGTGACATGCTGTTGAAATACAGAAGTCCTGATCTTGTACATAAATTTAAAAAAAAAAATCCATCAAATATACAACATATTAAAATGTATCAGTGACATTCAGTCTAAAAGTATGCAATACTATGTCCTTTAGCGTTAACCAAGAAAGCTGTGAGCATAAGTTACTGGATACTGTCTGAACCAGTAACATGTAAAACATCTGGTATTGGCTCTAAAGAGGGAAGGATGCAGGCATGCACTTAATTCTCATTCTCACTTTAGTAATACTTTTGCATGTACGCTGTTCTTAACTGACATGTACAATACAGGTGCCCATGGTTCTCCTACTAATGCAGTGGTGTAAAGGAAAGGTAAAACATTGGGTAGGTGTTAAACCATGGAGAAAACTAGTGGAATTTTAGTAGAGTACTATCTGTAAACAATTTTCACGGTTTTTCTACCCAATTGTTCTACTAGAATGAGATTCAAATAATTATTCAACATTTCTACATAGAGTAGAAATGGATAGAGTCACAGTGCCTCATGATAGTGCCTGTTAGCACACCTTGCACTGCAGTTACTGGCATGCTGACTCCTAGGGGAACAGACAAAGATACACTGAAACAATGTGCAACTTACTCTACATTCTTTGTCCAGTCTGGAGGGTTACTCATGGTCATAAATACACAGTTGGTCAAAATAGTGCACATGATAAGCATGCTGAATAATGTAGGTAAAGTTAAGGAAAACACAATAGTTATTCACACAATATCACATCAGTCACATGACTTAAGTACAGTAAAATATTGCCAGTTACACAAAACTTTTAGACTTTGGTAAACATTGACATACACTTTGCTTAACCTAGTATTTTTCACTTTAGTACATTAGATTTCAATATTGGTCTTGATTTGTTGAGACTCTGATGTTGATTTGTTGGTGTCATCATGTTTTGTTTTCAGCTGGTACTGAAGGGAGATGGCTCTCACACCCTGGGAGGTAACACGAGTTGAGCAACAGCCAAAACCAAAGTAACTTGCAAGAGTAAAAAGTCTGCCTTAAGTACCTGGCATGACTGAGTAAGTGTTAGTTTTTCACTTCTACAGTTTTGGTACTAAGCTCAAGAGCTGGCATTTGCAAGGTAAAAAAGTTTCTGCTATTTACCCAGAGTCAGAGCTGAGCTGAGTCAGTGCTGCTCCAGCACCCAGCACAGCCAGTCTGTCAAAAACACAGAATAAAACACAGAATACTGTTTAAAATTGCTGAAGTGACTGCACACCATGTTTCTCTAACACTAGCTTAGCAGTACATGCTTCAATCAGTGAAACAGAAATCCACAGAGAGCTCAGAGATTAATGAGAATAGCTTTCCAGTATCACTTTTAGGCTTTCTCAAAATACACGTTAGTAGAAAAAGCAGCATATCTGTTTCAGCCAATGTTTCAATAGTTGTGGTCAACTGCTTGAAAATCATGGGAAACTGGTGAAGATTAGAATGAAAATGGATTTTTATTTGAAGTTCCAGCAAGGAACATTTAGGTGCCCTGGAACCATGAAACCCAGACCAACAGCTCATAGGGGCTGGTTCTAGGGAGGCGGGACAAGCCACTAGGTCTTCATGACACTCAATGCAACCTTCTTGGTCCACCAGATTCTTCCCTTTTTGTGGCAATAAACTGAATTCAAACATTTGGAAATACTTAAGTAACCAAACTAGATGAAAACCTGACCCAAAATGGCCACATGATGGCAGCAAAAAATAAGCTCTGCTACACATTTCTACCAAATGGTTAACATTTTTCCTCTAGTCATCTCTCTAAAATGCATGTTCCTTAAAAGTAGTCGCATCACCATAACGGAAAAAGAAAATACATTTTGAACTAAAGAAAGGATTTACAGCTAAACTTGTACCTCAGAGCCCAGAATTTAGCTTTTTTAAAAATTTAAATCAAGTAGATTGCATTTTGTTGTTTCAGGCACATTTTTATACCATCAACAAAACCGAAATGAAACAAAACCCAAACCAAACCAATCAACCACCACCACAAAACCCAAACCAAACCCACAACCCTTCACTTCAGGTGAAAGAGGAATAGGAGAAGTAGCACCATGGTCTAAACTTCTCAGAAAATTGGTGCAATCAAAAAGATCATTGCTTAGCAGCTAAAAAATTCAAACTTGAGCATACCCTTTCAATAAACACTCAAATCACAGGGAAGGATTTAGATGCCTGATTCCCATAGGCAGGTGTGTGACCTTTGTGTAAATGCCTAATCCAGCAGTGGATATTGTGGTATATGTCAGTAATTGACTTAACCAATTTTGAAGATCATGTTGTCAAACAAGCTCTGTAGAGTAAAAATGGTTCAGCGTCTTAGAACAAATCATTAGAACGCCTTACAGTGATTGTCATCACAGTCCACAGACAGGTCTAACGATCCTGTCTTAATTTAATTGGGAAATTCCTTTAAATAAAGAGAATCCATTTTGGAACCCAACTTGGAGATGCCTGGCTGCAGCTTCAGTCATCTCAGGAATGAGTTAGAAGTGCACTGTGCTCTTAGGAGAGCTGACGTGTTTACCCCTATGCAGTGCGTTGTGTGCTTCCAGCTCAGTGTCATGGGGTCATTCATGACAAGCGCCACCAGCAGGTCCTTGCACATTGCTCGCTCTGCAAAACTTGCCACATCTGGGAGCAGTGGTCCCAAAGTGCTCTTCCCTCTGAAAGGGAGCAGATGCTCAGTAAGGGCTGACATACTTTGAAATACAAACTCTGACCATTTCTCTTACGGGAATCTCAAGCACAACTGACACATTCAATGTCTGGGCATCTTTTCTGGTTTCTCCCACACTTTTAGTTACTGATTTACAAACCCAATGATCCCTTAGTTTACTATTTTATGTTCTATTATAATTCAGCTATACACTTAGGCAAACAATTCTGATCTATGATTACTTCTTCGTGGAAAGGTACTGCCTTTTCATGCTCATTCCATATAGGCAAGCAGAGGCACCACACAGCCTCAAGCCAATCAATTACAGGAGCAGCTGAAGTCTCTTATCGCCTGTGTGGATTGGTGGAAGATGAAACAATTGGAAAAGAACCAAACATTGCCAGTTGGTTTCACAGATACCTGCTGGCAGTCAGGCCACGCTGAGGAATACTGTAATTTCTGCTTCCAGAGACTTGCACAGGGGTACTTACACATTTTCTCTAGAGCATCTCTCCAGTTCTAACATTCCTAAACACTGCAGGTCCAGCCACTGCCACCTCCCTTTTTTTTGACTGCTCAACACTCTGCTTGTTCTCACCTTTTCATTCTTTCCTATTAATTGCCAAAGTCTGGCCATCTCCCATCACTCTTGTGTTGCCCCCTCAATTCCACATCCTACCTTGAGACAGGCAGGCAAAAGGGGAAAGAAAAAAAAAAATGCACACTACCAGGAGATGAGTCAGCAGAGAGAAATTCATGCTGTTACCAGTTTCTGTATCCAGTATTACAATAGGTACTGGCAGTGAGAATAATTGCAAGAAGAGTCTGTGACCACTGGAAAGACACATGCTCTGTTTCTCTGCAGGGGAGAAACATCTGCTCACATCTGGAAAGTTGTGATCAGAGAGCCCTATACAAAGGTTCAGAGAATTTGGAGGACAGACAGATGAAGGTTTTCCAACCAATGTGCCAGTTTCATTATGCTCAACACTTGTCTTTCACACTGAAAGGCACACTTTTGTTACAAAGGCCAAAATGCCAAACACCCACCACAAAATGTGGAGGAAGTAGAGTTTATTGGCAAAAGTCAGAGGATTATTAAAAATAATAATTAATGTTACCCCAATCTTTTTTGTAGAGGTAGCTAGCAGCTGGAATCTAACTGCAATAAGGATCATATTTAATTTTTTTTAGTTACAACACTTTCATATTTGCAGTCTTTGTATTATAATGAATAATATTTAAAAAAAAATACAGAACACACACATCTATTCTTATGTTATAAATTTTTAAAAATCCTATGCCTATATCTAAGATAAAAATAACTCTTCCAATAGTTAGCTGGTTGCAAAAAGAAATCAGCCCATATTCTGAAAGGAAACCTCCTCCTATAATACAGTTATATTACACAATCACATGATTAATAGGTAGAAGGAAAAATACTGAAATTACATATTGTCTATTGGAATTTCTTTTGTTCTCACTGCCATCCAGACCAGCTGGATACTCTTTGAACACAACTGGGAGAAACTTAAAACCAAGACAAAACTCAGTAACCAAGAGGCCAGTGAAAGGCCTTACCCACAACTCACTGAGATGCAGGGTTGGAAGGCATTGCAAACCAGTGTCACGTGAATGGATGAGCATTCATTGGAGGCTACAATCTGACAGTATTTGGCTGTGTTTTCTCACCATCACTGTGTCTGTAGGTCTCTGTCAGGTCCCTTAGCTACTGTCCCCAAATGCTCCCTGACTCCAGACACCTTCTTCTCCTTCTCTCACTGCTTTAAGTTCCCAGGAGCTCAGAGTAAAAGGTGTTCTGAGCCAGCAACCATCAGCCTTGTTTCTTACTTTTTCCAAAGACCTAGAAAATTCTGCCAGCAGTCTTTAAGGCTTCTTCCTTTGAGTACTTGTTCAATGTTAAAAGTCTTACTGTCATACTGAAATTTTCATTTGGTAACTACATTTCCCAGTCCTGAGGTTTGGCAAAAAAACAAAACCAGCTGCACCAAACCCCACCCACCAGAAATTCCCATCAACCTGTTACAACCATCAGGCAGCAAACCCCCATGTCAGCCTAAAACTTTACCTTGTGCACCATCCCATCAGTTGTGGTCCCCCAGTCTGTCCACCACCTGCATGTGCAGATGCTTTGCAAACCGCCTGCAGGAATGCTGCCTATGCTCTTTCTGGCAATGTATTCAATTTGGCACAGGCTTATGGTGCAACTGGGCGGCTTTGGGAACGTGAGAATCAGCATGCACGAGCCAGGCTTGCAGGCACAGTGCTGCAGCAGACTAGAAAGTTCATCCTGAGGATGGCCCCAGAAGGACCCTGAAAAGGCAGTATGAACATACCCTGAGCCAGCTGATCCTGAGCAGCTGCACATCTGCCTAGCTGCCTGCAAAAATCAGAGCTCTTCAGCTGCATTAAAAAAAACCAAACCAAACCAAACCAAACCAAAAAACAAAACAAAACAAAAAAAAAAAAAAAAAAAAAAAAAAAAAAAAAAAAAAGAAAAGAAAATAAGTATTTTATGAATAGGCTTCATAGAGCCAAAAGGAGTCTGGGACACAAAAAAAATTCAATGTCAAAATAAATCTGAAAAAAAATTTCTGAAAACTGAATCAAGATGGATTCTTAAATTCATACACAGATTTCTACAGCAGAAGATTTGGAATTGAGGAAAACCTTGATTCAAATATCAATGCATGTATATAATATGTACATATTTTCTCATATTTATAAAACCTTGCCATAAGAATTCCTTTGGAACATAAAAATGACAGCCTATAAGAACCTTTATTTACGATGAAATAGCTATATGTTTTCTTAATTTCAGTGTGTAACATTTTGAACAACCACTAAAAAAGGATATGAATGTACCAAAATTTTAATAGCTATTTTTCTAAGAGGGTTGAAGGGAGTTAAAATGTACAGGGCAGAGGTGGCACTGAATCGGAATATTGCCTTCCCTTTATTCAATACTATAAAGGTCTGAAAAAGAGAAAGAAAAGACATTTTATCAGTTTTTATTCACTATAGATGCTCATTTAAAAACTGTTCCAAGTAAGCAATCACCAAAATTGTAACTTTTGGAACAGTTAATACATAAGAACCATGACTTATTTTTAAAATAAAAATAATTTCCAGTACTTACCTGATGAATCTGACATTTGAAAATATAATTCAATTCATTAATGTTTTTATTCTACTTTATCATTAAACAAACGCAGTAAAGTAATATTCCTTTTCACGTGTTTCTTGTAAATAAAGATGCATGAATTATTAACTGAAATTATAATTTCATTTATATTTTCCCACAGAAAACTCTCCCTTCCTGTTTGAAATAGCATAAGCAGGGAAACCTCACCTGTGGACTTAATGATATATTAGTCTTACTAATTAGAAATCCTTCTGGAAACTGATTTAATAGATTATCCACTTCTTTAATTTTTATTCTAGTCTGTTTCTTGGTCTTTGTGCTAGGGAGTGAGGGAAATAGCAGTAACATATACAGCCGTATTTAGATAGGTCTCTGAGGACTGGACATCTGAACTGAGCTTACTAGAGGAGAGCAAGAGACAATCCCAAATGACCCCCTCTGCACAACTGTGGTTTCCAGGCATGAAACTTTCCCAGAAAATACATACTTTTAAAATTTAACTTTTAATACCTATGGAGCTAATCAAATTTAGAGAAACTTAAAGGCATGCAAGCCTTATTTCACAGAGAACAGTAGAAGACACTGTAGGTTGAATGTCTCAAATAAATCCACAAGCCAAATATAAACAGTATGAAAGCAAACCCTGCAAACACTGCTTTGTATCCACTGCAGGCCATCATGTCTGCACCTGCACTAACACTTCAGCACACAAAATGTGGGCTGTCAGGTTTCTTTGTGTCACTAAGTTGCTCTTCAACTACAAGATCAATCAGAAAAGAATGAAAAACAGTGCAGAAGGAAGGAAGGTTCAGTAACTCAGAAGATATCTGCATCCAGTGGAAAAGATGATGCAAGGATTATAACCTAAATTCAAATGAAATTAAAGGGAAATATCTAAAATTTCTTTTATCTTTCTTCTTTTTTCCATTGTCAGAGTTGTGTATTTTGCAAACAAGCTGTGAGAAAGCCTCCTTGATTTTTTCAAGTTGCTCATGAAATGAGCTGTAAACTAGAATGCCAGTGGAAGTGTGGGAAAGGATATGTTGGTTTCTTCTGTTGTCCAGGACATCAAGCAGCTCTTCAAGACTGTAAGCAGTGAACTGCATTACTATTTCCAGGAATGCTGGTAGACAGGGAAAATATGCCAAGGAGGTTTAAGAAGGATAATGCTTCATTCTGCTGAGATTTGGAAAGTTTAGGGTGTATGGACCCTGAAGTACAGATATGAATGTCTAGAAGCACACAGAAGTGGAAGGAGATGTGGAGATGGGGGTTTACAGAAGTCAGAGGAGAAGCAAGGATTAAACTCTGAGGAAAAGCTGCTCCAGTCCCAGTTCCAGCAGGCTCTTCCCTGAGCTGTCTCTCTGTCACAGCTCTACACAGCACACACCTTCTCATACAAACCAAACCCCTTAGGAGTGAGGGACACTACTAGGCAGACTTTATACTGTCTTGAGTGCAGTCTGAAGATGTGTAGGAGTGTATAAGATATGTATATGATTTCCCACTTCGGCACAGAAATAGAGGAACTGCATGTGAAGCTGAGGACAGCCTGAGCTAATGTTTCCAATTACACTTCCAGTTGGGGCTTACAGGTAACAGCCTGCAGATGACCTGACCTTACATGAAGCTATCATTTCAACTGCTGAAGCAACCAACCAGACGAATTACTTTTTGGCACAATGTTTTGAAGCCTGACACAGCAAGGGGGAAGGCGAATTTCCTCTCCCAGGTCTGTCCCCGGCCCCCAGGACTCACATCTCAGACGCCTCCAACTCATGCTCTTTTTTGTAGTTATGAGGTAGTTGACAAAATATATTAAAAATCACACTTCCTACTAACTCTGTATCTAAGACTACAGCACCTTCATTTAGTCAACCTACATTTAAAAAAAAATCTTTGAACACAAGCATATTAAACATACATCTATTTTCTAACATGCCTTATGGAAAATAACAGCATGCTGGCACAGCTCCAGTTTCAGTTGGAAGCTGCTGCTATTTTAGCTGTTCTACTTTCTGCTGCCCTGCATAAGCAGAACCAACAAGACATAAATTCCCTACCTCAGTTTTAATTTTTCAGTCAAAGCATCTTTGTGACTTGAGCTTTCAGAATGACTTTGTTGGTCCTCTAACTTCTAGCCTTAAACATGAATTAAAATTGTACCTTATCTCTGAAGAAGAGTTTTCATCAAAAATACAGATAAAGGCTGATATGCAAGCCCTGTGTAAGCTCCCTCCTATGCCTGCTATATTTCACTCCACTCTCAACCCAGATGCAAGCCAATGTGTAGGTAGTGTGGATGAACATGAAGTATTGTACCCAAAGCTGTCAGGACAAAGTAGACATACACTGAGAAAAGCTAAATAAATTCCAAACAAATTGTAAGATTAATGCTTTTATATGAAGGATTATGTATAAATTTCAGGCCTTATGTTTTATTCATTTTTATAAAGGCACAAAACCGACTCACACCTGAAGTATTTGAGTATGAATATAAATTCAAAGAATTCCCTGAAGAGAAGTCCCTGATTTGCTGCTTTTGCAATTGTAACCTAAAACCCAATTCTGTATCTTCTGCCATATTTGAAATAAAGCCAGAAACTGAATTCTTAGCAGGGCAAAGAAGGAGGAGGAGTGTTTTGAGAAGATGTAGCTAAGTGAGAAGACACAACACTGAAACAAAGATATGGTCTCTGAGAACCTTGGAATAAAGAGTTCCCAAAACCTTATTTCTCCTCTCCTTCCTCCTAGATGGTTTTAAATGTAGTTTCTGGAAGGCTAGCTTTAGTACACTGACTACTACCCCATTGCATTTCCACCTTCTGAAAGACAGGAGGTGATACAACATCAGCTGAGTCCTCAGCTTCTCTGGAAACAGTTCCAGCGGCAGCTAAACCAGGAGATTCATGGCATATGAGAAGTTGGCATTTCTTGGTTTTGTGGTTATCTTTTGAAACAATGTTTTCTAACAAGTCCTTAACTTTCTGCTTTACTAGAACTTTTCACTTAAAAATTTTCACTTACAACTACGAAAATTTCCAAAATCACTAGTGTGTTCACCTTTGCTGATGTAATAAAGTGAAGCAATTTTACAGAACCTTCTTGGGTTTTTTGCAACCCAAGACATGACTGGCAAACCCAGGAGTTAGCAATTTGATCAGATAGGGACTGGTATCACCAAATGCCAGGAGAAAAGGAGGCATCTTTTCTAACAGACATCATTCAAGATCCTTCTGTCAAGAGGCAGGGCATGGAGTGGCAATAAACAATGCAATATCTCTATCATAGCAGGAGGAAAGTGAAGTTTTACCCAATTAGTTCCACATATTCTCTCCCTCCTCTTTAATGTAGCAGCCTAGGTTCAAGGGAAAAGAGGCAGTCCTTAAAGTATGAAACCAAGTGGACCAGATTTTGATTCATGCCTGCAGGTCAGGAACTTAGGGGATTCCAGCTGATATTTTCTCTACAGACAATGATGTGAGCATCGTTGATCCTTTGTGATGGCAGCTTGAAGAGGCAGTCACTATTACGCTGGTAACACATTGATTTGCACTTACACAGAAGCGGAACACAAAAAATCAGTAAAGTTCCAGCTCAGTTTTTAATCAAAAATTTTTACTCAATTTTGGATAAATATGAAAAGAAAAGAAAAGAAAAGAAAAGAAAAGAAAAGAAAAGAAAAGAAAAGAAAAGAAAAGAAAAGAAAAGAAAAGAAAAGAAAAGAAAAGAAAAGAAAAGAAAAGAAAAGAAAAGAAAAGAAAAAGAAAACGAAAGAAAAAGAGCATTGCAACCCTTTAGGATGCTAAATTTCACACGTGTGAAGACCAGCATTATTGGCTGCCACAGTCAGCAGCATTTCAGTATAATGGTATCATAACTATATGAGAACAGTATTCTATTATTTTACAATAAAATAGTTCTATTCAAGGGTACAGTTGCTGGCATTCAGGCTATCTGTGATTCAGAGTAAATAAAAAATACTACCAGGTGTGTAAAGCTGCTGTAATGGGCTGTCTTATTGTCAAACAGCAGTTGTCAATTTTTTCTTTTTCTTTTCAACTTCAGATTAGTATTGAGTATGAATATATCCTCTTTCATGGTAGTTTTTTAATAGAAGCACAGTTACAAAACCATAGAACTATTATACCTATTTGGTTTTGCTTCTCTTAAAAGGTTTTTCATGTTAACTTTTCATCTCAGGGCTACCTTAGGCACAAATTAGGGGTCTCAAGCCAGCTCAACAGGTGTATTTCTTCCCATCTTATTCTCTATTAAACTGTATCGAATCATGGCATGCACAAAACTTTTGCTTAGGAAAATCAATCCTAAGGATGGAACACAAAACACTCTAGATAATGTTTAAGGATTCACTGCATGAAAAATACAGTGAGTATGTTCAATCTTGCTACAAAATTAGGAAAAAAAAAAAACCAGCAAGAGACATTAAATACTCGTATATAAGGCAAATGATGGATGACTTCATTCATGACCTAAACTTGTAATTAAAAAAAAAAAAAAATCCTAAAATTTCTATACAATTTTTCCAAATAAACACAGTGACCAGTGCTGTGAGCAACCATTTCTATTCCCTGTTTGAAAGTCTGGAAGCCAAACTGGTAGTTTCTGTCAGTAAATCAGCTATAGTCTGTGCAGAGATCTTAAGTGAGTTCTGAAGAAACAGCAGCATCTGATAATCCTATACACTTGTCCTAAACCTTTCTTCCAAGTAAGTATTTTCCGTCATTCTGGTGTTTTTCATTAGACCCATGACATTTCAGACAGATGCTTCATGAGGGAGAAACATAAAATCTCTAATAATTGTGCAGCAGTTGTCAGACTGTTACATCAGAGAGGGTGTGCTGATGGACCTCTTGGCTTTACAAGGTGAAATTCAGAGAGGGTAAAGAAGAAGATGAAATGTTAAACATTACAAAGATAAGTACATTGAGCATTAAGTACATAAGACTACTATGTGTCTTCCTAGAGATGATCACTTCTGCTTCAAGCTTTTCTCAAACCATTTTTCTTTCTAAGACTTGCAGGAGCATCAACTGCTGTTAATATTTTCAAAATACAAGTGAAACAAGATGTAAATATTTCCAGAATTCACATACAGCTAGATAATAAAATCTAGAAATTAGATATTTTAAAATTAAATTCCTGATGAAAAATTGAAATAGGCGTTGAATTTCTGTTAGGAACATCTATTTTCCTCTTACTGAAGGAAGAAAAAATAGAGAATTGAAGCATGTGACAAATTTTTGCCTTGTCTTAGACAGACAGGGCTATTTCTGTTTCTATCCTGTAGAAGATTAAAGCACGTGCGTAGAGAGGATGTGTTGACTTCAGCAGAAAGAAGAGAATCCCAGAGGGTATGTGATAGGACCATACATATTTAGTGTGCAAGTGAAAAGATTCTTCCTTTTGAGTAGTACAGAAACTTGATTATGTTCAATCAAGCTGGTTTCTCTCCATTTCTTGCAACTCTATCACCAGACCTGGCTGACACAGTAAGTTTTCAGCTCCACTTGTGAAGGGACTGAAAGGGTCTTCCATTCCTAAGGGCTTGAGAGGCATATTTATCATAAGTCATACCTATCATGTACCTGTTTTCACTGCCAGAAACATAAGACAGTCTGATCTGGCTACAGAGGTCCAGGATGAGCTATGGACAGGTAGGGATAAAATTATATGGAATATTGTATCATAAACAGACACAATTAGTACAGAACTCTACAAGGACTGCTTTTACAGAAACACATCTTTTATCTTTGCAAAAGTAGAACTGTGATTTAAAGATAAATCTTCATATGCTGTGAATGGCAGATAAAGGCTCTTTCAGAGGCACCAGATAATAGAGATAAAAATACAGTTCTTTCACACCGTATTTCCCCTCTTGTCAAAATAGGACTCATAAATCACACAAATTCAGGAAGCTGAGACACTTAGAGCACAGTAGTTTGTGAATGTCAGAATAATTTCTATCTTGATATTGACAGTTCTTACAATTACAGAATCCAGTAATTGAAATATCATCCAATTTAGCCATTGACATAAAGCATGGATTTTTTCTGCTGCTCATGGACTGTGCAACAGGATTGTTCTGAAAGGATCCAGGCCTGCTCAAGGCCCATTCCACTAAAAACTTTAAAATCAGTTTTACAGTCTTTTTGTTGTATTTCCTGCTTATGCGCTTGTTTCCCTGTTGATTCCATAAACTTCCTAAGCATTTGCTATCAAAGCAGATTTCTGTGAACAAAATGTTCTATGCACCAGTTCATGCTTCCAATTTAAATCTGAAGAACCTTAGAGAATTTTGGTGTACTCAGTATGAATATATGCTCACTTTTTGAAAGTTCACAAAGCATACATGTATTATGTACAATGTATCCATATGTTTTTATAGTTATTACATATTGCTTATAATCAAAGACAACATAATATGCTTCAGCTTTGATACAAATATTCCTGTGATATAAAGTCAGTTATATCAAAGAAGTATGTTTTGAGGTCAGTTAAAAGAAAAGGGTGAAAAGTTAGTAACCATTAAGGAGGATGGATTCTGGCTGCAAATTAACATACTGAAGTAACAAGCTATATAATCCACTCCAAGAGAATGAAACAAGCATGATAATGCACTCCAAACACTGGCACATGAGCAGGATTGATATTAGACTCACTTTTTTATTGATGTAATATGGGTCCATGTCTTCCAAGGGCTCAGACACCATTCCTGGAGGTATGTCGCCGTATATAAACGGGAGTGTTTTTCCTGCCTCCAAATCACTGTTTGGTTTTGGCCCATTTTCATCATCGTCTTTACGATCTTGTTTAGGATTCTTAGCTTTTTCTGCAGCAATGCGCTGTTCAATAGCTGCAAGAGACTCTCTAGTGAAGTATTGGAAGCTGTCTGGTCCTGGTGGTACAAGCACTGACTGCTCCATCTTTTCATCCTGCACATTTTAATTACCATTTATTCTTCTGCATAGGAAAATACTAAAAGAAAGCAGAAAATAAAATTCAAATAAACATGTTGGAATCACCAAGTAAGAAAGATGTAAAAGTTATTTTTAAATGCACTTGTTTATGCTATGTTGAACTGTTAAAATAAACAATTTGAAAATTATGTAAAAAAAGACAAAGTAAGCAGTTTAGTTGGTGATCTGGCTTTTGCAAGAAGCACTTGTGTTGTTCTTACACTACTTATTGAACCTGAAAAAGATTCTCAACTTCAGAACTATGATAGTCTTTTACTCCAAATAAGTAAAAGTATGATATTTAAGAATAATCAAATACATTCTTTCCTCATAACTCTAGTTATATTATGATCACACTCTGCTGTAATAAATCAGGATTACATTGGTAACTATAAATAGAACAGTTCAACAGAGCTAACACAGAAAATTTCACTGAGGCCAGCAAAAGTATCAGAAAACAAGCACAGTAGAATCAGAATTTCTATTTAAAAAAAAATCAAATCTGTATATTACGAAATATTAAAATAGTGGTTCCAAGCAAGTTTTTGTGGAAAGTTATTCTAGATAGGAAGAAGAGCAATTGCCTAGTTTTATTTCAGTTTAGCTGTTACTATGTGTCTGGTTCTTTATTCAATAGCTGTAACTGGAAAATTCTGCAAGTATTCTAGTATACATATTTATTTATATATTGCAACTGCAAAAATAAACCTGTTGAGAAGAAAACAAAAAGCAGAAAAAAGAAGTCTTGTTAAGACTACAGATCTGGCATTTTCCATGCTGCTGAATAAATTTCTGATGACCCCAGACATACAGAAGAAAAGTATGTTTGGGCTCACAATGAGGCACATATCCCTCATGCCTGAATGTAAAGAGAGAAATGCAGTCTCCACCCACTGCAGAGATCCTTATGAAATGATTAGTCAGCCTTTCAGGAGACTCAAGGGTCAAGGCAGGTCAGTAGTCACTGAAAAATAAGCTAGAAGTACAGAATGAAAGAGAAGTAAGAATACAAGAGAAGGTTGGGGAAAAACACGTGAAAACAAATTAAAAAGTGACAAACAACCCCAGGAATTGTGGAAAGATGCTGGAAAGTATGAAGAAAATTTTTAGAGCAAAAAAATGTCTCAAGAGGTGACTGTAAATGAGTGAAGAATTAAGGGAGAAAATAAAGAATGGAAAAAGATAAGGAACAGGAAGTCTGGAAGATTGGCAGTATAAAAGTGACACAATGAAAATAAAGAAAAATAAAACATAGGTGGAAGAAGAGATTACTGGGAAAGGAGCAGAAAGGGAAGAAAATACAGATATGGCTTTCTACTAAGGAAAAGCCAATAAGGAGAATAAGAAATCAGATGAAAAACAAAGGAAGAAGAAAGAAAAATGAAGCTGGGAAATAAAGAAGGTCACCAAGTTATATTAAGTAATAAATTCCAAATTCTCTAGACCAGTACTGCCAGGGTGAGTACAGACATCTTAATCACATATATGTACTGAGTACTGGAATACAGTGTATAAAAAAAGAATGAGGGGTCAAAGTACTTATGGGTTCCACAAACTCAAATGTCTTGATTTCTAAAAAAAGTTAAAACCCCCCATATTTCACACAGGTATGTAAGATCATCACCCAAAACTGGAGGAGTGATTTCTAAAGAATGAAGGTGGCAAGTTTCTCACTGTAAAAAAACTGAAGTGAGCTGATTCCTCTCCAAACACAAAGTATGCACCCATGCAAAGTACAGACTCATGCCAAAACACTTCTGTACAGTTTCCTTTCTTTCCATGGGAAAAGGAATCATCTTGTTCTGTCTCCACTGGGGGGAGGGGGAAGGATATAAGAAAATGTACCTCAGCCAATAGGGATTTAAAATTTTGCCTTTCCCCACATAGAGTATCCTCTAGACAGTCCTCAGCTCCCTATTTCATGGCTCTGTTTACTTCTTTGAATTGACACTTCAGTTACTTAACTATTGAACAATTATAAACACACTCTTTGTACAGTAATATTATTGAATATCATTGTCTTGATATTCAACCACACTTTGTGGGTACTGGGAAAGGAGGAGAATAAGCTATCAGCCACATCACTGAATTTTCTGATCTCAAACTGATCCCCATGAGTGGCATGACAATTTGGACGACAGATCTCCTACCCAGCTGTTATCCAAATATTATGGGGGACTCAGCTGTAGATGGATACTACATGCTCTGTGGGCTTCAGGTAGATACAGAGACTGAAGAGAGACAGTCAAGGCCTCTTCTATTTGGAAAAAGAAGGGACTAAGACTTCTCTCTTCTCTTCCATTTCCCATGGGTGTTAACAAATGAATCTACATAGACATGTCTGCCTTTCCTTCTCCTCCTCCTCCACCTGAGGCCGAGGAGGATGGTTTTCCTCTGCCATTTTTCCTTTGAAAACTTCATTCATTGTCCAAAACCACCACTGCAAACAGCACTCTGTGTTCCCTGCCACAGTAGCCAGTGAGGGCACATCAAGCCAAATGAGTCCTGGCTCAGTGGGAGGGAGGTGCTGGAGAGTAGCAAGGGCAATCTCGTGTATTGGAAGGAAATGGATGGCCAGAGAGCAGTCAGCAAAGATGAGATCTGAAACCACAGGGTGCTGTGTCAGGATCTCCTTTTACATCAGTGAATGTCCCCACCTGGCAGGCAGGACAAGGATTACCTCAGGATTTGCCTGCAGGTGCACAGAAACATGATGCTTCACAGACATTACTTACGTTGCAAAAACATTTGATTCAGCAATCGTGTTTATATACTGAGTTTAAAACCAGCAAATGCTGCAGGCTTTTCTAATAATACCTGTATTTCTTTATATAGAAAGGAACTCCATGTTATTTTTCTGTAATTAATCCTGGAACGTTCTCTGGTCTGTCAAAGGTACATGGAGCTAGCTAACCATGCTTTAGATGTAACTAAATCTAAGTAGGCTCTACTTAAAATCTTTCAGGAGGCTTTATGAAGATTACCTACTTTTTATCCTCTACTTAACAGATTAGAGGATGATATTCCAGATACACTTTCCCTTTCTTCATGCATTTCAATGATTATAAGTCTTCAGAATTGCAAATAGAAATCTTCTATAAATTTAAAAGTCAATACTAAATACATACAGAATTCACTACAGTCTTAATCCCAAATCACTTTCATCTCTCATATCGCAGTGTTTAACTAATAGGTTTGTATTTCCTTTACTACAGTAAATGAATTTGTTTTCACTCATCTGTGATGGGGATGGATAAAAATTGATAACCAGGCCAATTAATCAACTGATATCCTTCTGATTTCCACCAAGTGATTTATTAAATATTAATTTAATAACTACAGGTTGCTTACATGATCCAAATGGGCTTCTTTTGTTCTTTAGCATAGCACTACTAATTCAACATAGGAAAGAATATAAGAATACACAAAATATAATTTCTTTCTAAGTTGTTTCCTACTCTCCTGGAGGGAATGAGATTTTTTTCCTTCTGTGGAACTTTTTTCCTTTTCCATGTCTACTTGAGTGACCTTCTTATGAGCAATGCAAAACATTTCAAATTTTGGAAAATAAAGTACTCAGAACATTTAAGAATAGAATCATTGTTTCTTCTGACATTCCCCAGGCAAAATATCTTCACATACACTTTATAGTATACATTGTTGTAAGCCAGGTAACTGCAGAGCACACTCAGCACATTCAGAGTGCAGGGATGGGACCATCTGCAGACCACAAGCAGAATAAGTCAGAAGTTGTTCAGCTGCATATGTGCAATTGCACAAAGCACAGTTGATCTGCCCACATGTATCAAGTCTGAAGCAGCCAGAACCACACTGGACTAGCCATGCACACACAGACCATCTGGGTGATACACATACAAGTGGTTCAGCACTTCCCTCATGGATGTGTACACCTTGTGTAATTTTAGATCTACACATGCTTCGAGAATAACTACACTATCAAACTGCATATCCTTATAGTTTTCAAATTTCATCTAAATATTTTTTCTAGGCAAAGTAAAGGGACATACTGGAAATAGATGAAGAGATGGTGCCTTGTCAAACAATGATTTCAAATCAGTTACACACTGCTCCTTAAAGAAGTCAATTAGACAACACATAACTCTCTGAAAAAGAGACAAGCTTGAACAAGATTATTTCCTAATCTGGTAAGCATCTAGCTTGCTGTAAGCCTTCATACCTTCATTACAAGAGTTTCTGGAGAGATTGCTCAGGAGGACCTTAGCAAACATGTAGAACTACAGTGCTGCAAATACCTAAACATTAGGAAGTTAATTTCTTTATATTATCCATACACTTAAATTTGAAACTGAAACATGCATTGATGTTTGACCTCCTGGTACAACAGCCATTAATTAAAATTTAGGTGCTGCGAAATAAAGATAAATTAATGAATCGACATATAAATACGGGCTCAGTGAGTTTACATGTTATAATAATTTGCATCATTAATTGGCACAGTTTCTCATTACTTTTGATTTATCAATGAGTCATTATGATTGTTGTTTTCAGCATACAGAATAAATATAATTTACCTTCCTCAAAGTGTGAATCGGTGGGAGGAGAGGAAGAAAGGCATAGGAAACCACCGAAGTTTTGTATGTGTGGCCTCAGAACCAAGCCCTTGTCTGGCCTGTTTGTCTCAATTATAGGACGACTGCAAAGGTAGGTAGGATATCCAAAACAACATGCTTGGCAGAAGGGCAGAAATTGGACTGGAAGGTTAGAACTGCATAACTTTTTATGTCTCCCTGTAGCTCACATATAAAATTAAATTTAATTCTCATGGACAGCTTTTTAAGGGAAACATGCATATTACCAGACTGATAATAGGATTCTCCCATATCTTTTTAACCATCTTCTTGATGTTCTCTCTCAGCATGGATAATGCAGATCTGGCACAAGGACTTGCATTAGATTGCTTGAACTTGGATAACTGCATTTATTTAATGCATATTAATTTTAAATAAAGGGTAGGTACATTAATACTGCAGACATCAGAATAGGGTACATAGATATGCACTGAGCTATAAGTAAATTATCTGAAATATTGGAAGCAATCAATCAAAGTATATACCAGTTTAAGTGAAAGTCTATGCTTTGCAGCTAGATATTTCCATTACTTAACCTGACACACAGAAAGAATCACTGAAGGGAAGTGATGAGGGGAGAGGATGACTGTTTAATTTGCCACCGAGTTGCAAACAGCCATGGGGTAGCTGTGTGATTCAGGAAGGCAGTTTAGTGTTTGGCTGGGCTGCCCAACAGCCAGAAAGCAGAACAGACAGGGACAGGAAATGCAGCTCATGTCTATGATATCCACACTGTCGTACGATTGCTTAGCTTACATTTCATTACATGAGCATTTATGTTAAATTCCCTCATCAGCCCCAGGGAGCTTCAAAGCCACATTTTCCATCAGTCAGCAAAACTCTTACACGACCCCAGACAACAGACCATCTGATCTCTGTTTGCAGTGCTCCACCATCACTGTGCAGGAATGAAATCAAGATTAATGGGGATAGAAAGAAAGCCTGTAAGAAAACATGAGCTTGGCATCTTAAAGGTAAATGCCTTCATTTGGGAAGGCAATCATGGCTTCTGATCTCTGATCCTAGAGCTATTTCTCTATTACACTTATTAAATACACTTGACAAAAGTAACTTGAAAATCACCAGAGGTACATTCTTAGCTGAGAAGAAAAAATGTAGCACTAACTATGGGAAAAGAAGGTTTATTTCTAGTGTTCACCCACAACTAATTTCTTTAATTCAGGCAGAAAATGCAAGCAACAGTTTTGAAAAATAAAACAAAGTAAAATAAGCCAGCCTTCCCCCAACCAGATAACGAGCTAGCAAACCCCCCATGCTGATAAAACCAGGATGCTCCCTGTGAGCTATCTGTACTAGGAGCTGTTGTTTGCTGCAACCTTTTCTCTTGCTAACACCTAGATTTTCAGTCCTGTCCTTGTGTCTTGTTTAGAGGAAATCAGAAAACCACATGATGTGGACACAATATATTATCCATCTCTATTAGTTATATATACGTATGCATTGTTCAAATTGCTCAAATTGTTCAAATTCTCAGTATATTTTTTAATTCAACTAATGTGTCTCTAAACCAAAATATAAATACTAGGCTTTGCTTTATATTTAGAAGAAATAGCTTGCTTCAGCTTACTGCTTTGCTAGTTTAATTTCATTAACTGCAAGCAAGTCTTTTCTATTTTAGAAAGCTGAAAGAACCAAAATTAGTTATGCAGTTTTGTAGAAAGAAAGAAAGAAAATATTTTAATGGGACAAGTCACAATGCAGCTGCATTAGAGCTCCATCTGAGCAAATACATTTAATAGCTTAGAACTACTGGACTGCTACCAAGCTGAATGGATTCTCTGCTTACTCTGCTCCTGCAGCATATCTTGTGCAGCAAATGACTGCAGTACAGAGAAGCAATCTTTCTGCTTTCTTTCATTTGATTAGAGCACTGACCCCTTCTACTGGCAATCTACATTACTAATTCAAGTTTAATTTTCTTAAACATCTGTTTCTTAAGCATCTGTTTCTATTTACCTTAGCAAACATAACAGCACCTTTCTTCAGTTAGAAAAACAAAGTCATGTAGGCTATGCAGTGTACATTACATAATGCTACTGATTCATTTTACATTAAGGTAAAATTGAATTTAAGACAAGATCTAAGTTCTGGTCTTGGCATTTGGCCATGCTTGGGAAATAAGAAATAAAAGTTGATGGAAAGCAGATTGCTCCATACCCTGGAATTATGCCAAATCTGCAGAGTTAACAAACCCAAAGACATTGCCATACTCAAACTATTAGTGGGCTGCCTCACCCCATTAACAGCATATCTGTTCATTCATATCTGATATGGCCAGTGGAAAGGCCAGAAGCCTGAAAGACATAATGACAAAATTATTTACTTTCTAACAATTTTAGCAAGCACTGATTTCATTCTTGAGGTTCCCCTGGCTCAAGGAAGCAGATGCAGGAACAGGAACATGTCTAACCCACAAGATAACAGGGAAAAAATCCCAATTGTAATTAAGGAAACCAAAAGAATTTCTGGTTTTCATGCACAGTGATGGGGCCGCTATGAAGTTATAACCCCCCCAAATTGTAGAAACTTGTAAATACTTTTCATACTGGACAGGAAATCCAGACACCATACAAAAGGCAGAAACTTCTGAAACTTTCTCCCCTTGCTTTTACAGACTGTGCACTGGCGGCATGCCCGAGCACATGCTTGTGCACGGTGCAGAGGAGCTGGGTATCATAAGCTAAGTCACTGCAGCGCAGCACCCAAAGGGAGGGATCCATCTCACACACTGTCGTTGAAAGGAGAGAGTGCTCAAGGAATGGGAGATGCTTAAAGCACAAACGAACTCTGCAGCCCAGGAAGCACCATTGCCACTGCATGACTTTGGGATAGTTCTATGGCCATCAATCCCCTCCTGCAGCCCTCAGCTTCTCTTAGGTTTTACGAGATACAACAAATACAGGTGCTACATGGGAATCAAGTGCTTTCCAAATAAATTGGTACGCTGTATGCTAATGTCATGCAGCATATAACACAAGTCTGTAAACACATGACATTTGCATTTCTGTTTATGTGGGCAAGGCACTGCATCCTTGGTCATTGGTCTCTTCTGATCCTGCTAAGGCAACTCAACTGCAGCTCTCCCCTCATGTCCCTCTGCAGTTTTGTGATTCTGAGCACACAAATGAGCAAACATTTATACCAACAGTAAGAGGATTCTGCTGTTTCTTACTAAGCTGCCTCAAACTTAATAATTACCTAACAATATGTGAGAAATGGCTTATTACCAGATTAGCAATTTCACTTTACAGAAGCATAATTAGTATCTGTTCTTGCAGATTCAATTTTATTAAACTTCAAAAACTATGTTATATATACATATATTTCTCAAAAATAAAATTAGAAAAAGTCACATCACTGCTGTAAAGAAACTTCTTCCAAAACACAGACCTGGTCAAAAATAAACAAGTAAATAACTCTCATCTATATCCTGATTAGGTTTGAACTGATTTTCAATAAACTTGGAATTAACAATGATAGACCAATTAATTTTGGAAAGTTTTCATTCAGTGAACACTCATGAGGCCACCACGTCTCAGTCTTGTGTCCAGGCACGTCTATACATAATGTGGTCTTGAGACATGACAGCGCTCAAGCCCTGGCACCTTGTGCCCTAGAGGTAGTGTAGTTGCAGAGTTCATTTACTCTATTGAATATTAGATATTTAGCTTGTTTTAAGATCTAAAAAGCTCTGACATAGCACTCAGTATTTACAGTTGCATAAAGGGGGAAACAATCTTGAAAATTCCTAGAAAAAACAAAATGGTTCTTGCTATTAAATGGTTCACTACAAGCAGCAGCCACATCTGCTGCCTCTGCCCCATCCTTTGAGCAATGCCTTATTGGAAAAAGCTTCAGGTTTGCAAAGAAAGGCAGGGCCTGGGAATTAGTATTTCTGCAGAAGCAGTAGTTTGAAAGCCATTGAGTGAAGACTGTTAGCTGCACCGACTTTCGGTGCAAATATTTCAAGGGTTTTTTGTCTTTTGAGGTGTTAGTGAGTTTCCAGTCATTTAATATTTTATATTCTAATGCTACAATAAATGTTCAGAATGTTAAGTTGATTTTTGATGAGAATGTAAAGATATAATAAATAATCCAGTCAAAAGCCAAGAGCAATAAAATTATAGACTAAGAAATCTAGTGATGTTGAGACTTTGGGAATTTTTTTAATCCTATGATTGGACAAGAGGAACAATTAAAGAAATGTGCTCCTTTAAAATAAATAAGAATACATTATGTGCAGGGACTTCAAATGTTTAGCAGCCCAGAACACTTGAAAACGAATGAACTTAATGCTATAAAGTGTACTGAGAAAACAGACAAAATGTAAAACTAAGATAATATCACCACATCCCATGCATTATTTAAAAATAGAAAACCATTAATTAGAAAATTCTGAAATATTGATATATACTTATAAAGAGCATAAATGATAACAAATTTTGAAGCAAAACATTCAGTCATTCAAATTCTGAGCCATTGTCTGTTAGTTTTTTGAAGATCAGATAATCTGCTAAAAAGCAAGCAACACCTACTTTATCAGATACAGTGTAAGATGTGTGGTTAAACATGGAATTGTAGGGCACATTTAGAAGCCATTCTCAAGTCTAGGTACAGAAATATAAAAAAAGGAAAGAGGTTTGAGATCTGTAGTTCTTATAAATATCACCTGGTGCGCATCAAAAATACACTTACACTGTATTAATAAAGCTAATGATGTAATAAAGTATTCAATAAAGTTTTCTCTCTTGCATTCCACCTTAAATTGAAACTGATAGATTACAAGGTCTGTATAACGTGAATCTGTTCGAATGTAGTAACAACCTGAATCTGAAATGTGGCTCCACCTGTAAGACGAGAGCTCTAACAGGAGAATTATCATGGTAAACTGGTGACCACAGCAAATAATGTCAGAGTTGATGAACAGCAAATAATCTTTTTCATCCTCAACTTTTCTGATTGACAAATACCAGTTTCCCCATTTTTTAGGATTTCTGATTGGTGATTAAAGTACTTTCAGCTATTCTTATTCAAACCCACACTTTTGTCTTTTCATTAATTGAAAATACTCTTGCATTTGTAATTTAAACTGTTTGTTGCTGTTCTAAACTGTTGTTTTTAATGTTTTATTAGAGATTCAAGTGTTCTGGAATTTTTTTAATTAATAAGTTTTAGTTTATAATAGTGAGTTGTAATGCCTTATGGTATTTTAGCATCGGGTGTCCAGGGCAATATCTTAAACAGTTTAAAGATAAATTATAAGATTAGTCACTGTTGTCCCATAACTCTTTACTCCACAAATAGCAGAGCAGTGTCAAAGCTAGTTCTAGCCCTACTAGATGAGAGAAAGCTTCAGCCATTCAACCTCCCAGAGTCAGGTATCGATTTACAACACACCCAGCCGAGAAAAATGAGGAGAGGCATTTCTCAGCACGTCATGCCTCTTGTCTGATCAATGCATCTGAAGACAGGGCACCATTTCCTACCAGACTCTGAGAGCTGAATAATGTTTCTGCAGGCCTTGTATGTACAATCTAGAAGCATTTCTACAAACAAGCTTACAGTAGAGAAGCCAAAGTAGGAAATTCAATTTTGAAAAACCATTTCTCAATGTGCTTGAGCAAAGGCACAAAATGGAAGTAAGAGCACTACATAAAGATAAGAATATCCAGCTATGAAAAACGAGTCTCTAGTATGTCAGCAGTGAACACTGTCAGAGAAGAGATCAATGCAATTTGTAGGGTCATGGCTGTAAGGAATCGAAGGACACTTAAGTCTGAGGGAAACATGCACAGTTAAGAAGCTTAAAAATATTTGTGTTACATTCATTGTCAGTCAAGGACAAATTGGGGACTTAATATCATAGGTGGAAATTACATCAAACAGATTTTAATTTGTCTTTAAGTAAAAAGCCTGTGAAAAGAACAAATACAGAATCATTTTCAATACTTAGCAATTTTGAGTAGGAGTTGCTTTTTTATGCCTGTTTATGTAGTTTTCCATATTTATCACTCTTAAAATTCTTGGTTTTCTCTATATTTAAAATTGTATCAGGAGGCATGAAAATGTCATGAAAATTTTGTTCTCCCTTTCTCTCTTACTTTTTTTGCTCAGACTTTTTTTCCTCCATGAAATCTTTTTTATCTTTCTGGCAAACCCATGAGGGACGTGGGCTTATCATTGTCCTTCAGTGGGTCCTAAGGAGTGAAATACAAGCTCCCTCCCTCCATGCCTGCTTGAGACTTCCCAGGCAGCCAGGCTTACTGGAAGCTGAATGCCTTGGGAGTGTTTTGGGCTTGATGGCACCAAGGCTGGGTTTTTCAGGTATGTGGTTGTGAAGTTAGGCTTGCTGTGGCTCAGCGATGAGGGGATTCTTGGGTGAACTACATGTTGACCACAGAAGCTTGTAGCAAGTCAGCAAGGAGGAAGAGCTGAATGTATCTAAAATATTCCAAACTCCAGTAAGGTCAAGATAAAAACTGTTACCACTGTAAAAGACAGTTAAAGCCAGGTAAGAGTGCAGAGCAAAAGGCATTTTTTCAGTGAAAACACTAGGACCTGATGCATTATAGGTGGCCAAAAACTAAGACTGTGATTAGGTGCCTCTAAAAGCCTATCTCCATAGTGACTGTGACCCCTAAGAAGAAATGACCTCAGTGAAAAAGTGCAGTATATTACCATCGTCAAATCTTAAGATGCTTGTTTTGAAACACGAGCACATAGATTTATCAGCAGCAATATGAAATGTTAAGACTGTTTCTCTACCTATTTTTCTCAGGCTACATCTGTACTATACTTGACACTGTGCAGCCAAAACTGTATTCTGTCACAAGCTGCTCTTGAGGCAACATGTACCTGCCTGTATTGCCTTTAACAGGCAGTTCTTCAGGACTTGGGAGACAGGATGCTTTCAAATCTCCAAATATGCAGATATCTGAGCTTTTCTAGGAAAGTCCCTCTTGAGTAACTTTGGGTTTGTGTCCCGAACAGCAGCCAGCCATGTTCACACTGCAGGTAAATGGGTTTACACACCCGTGAAGTTTACCTTTTCAGAACAGCATCAAAGTTGTCACAGGAACCTTGCCGAAAGCAGGAAGAATGGATGGCCATAGCTATTTTAGTCTCCAAACTCCTCTCAGAATCATCCTATTTATCCTATATGTACTTCAATTGACCCAAGTTTTAATTATTTCAGACTTCCTTCCACTGCCATTGCTAGTGTAAATGTCTTTAATTTCTAGATGGGGTGATTCATCCCAGGCTATGAGTGCTTAACACAGCAGCTCAGCACACAAAAGGCAACCAAGCCTAAGGGCTGCTGAGGTTCGTGGAGTCTGTGCTACTTGCAGTCATAATGAATCTGGCGCTTATATGTGTCAAATGTCCTTGTCGAAGTTTTGGAGCCAAACTATGTTTAAATCATACTGTACTCCCCCACTGCCATACATATCTAAGGTCTGTTTTCCATCATTCTTACAAAGAAACAAGAAAGTTTCTTTGCCCTTATCAAAAACCCCTGCTCTTATTAAGAATTATTTTCTAGGTAGTTGCTTGGGCTATATCATCCTGCTGTATGAATTCTCAGAAAACAAATGACTGAATGCCTCTCAGAGGTTCTTTGCAGCCTTTCTTCATTATCTCGAATTTAATTTTTTAGATGTTAACTCTGCTGTTTAGATTTTCTATTACTTACATCAACACTGTAATTTTGAAGATTTCCAGTCACATTGAGGAGATACAAATATCTGCAAAGATCCCTCATGCTCATGCTCCTTTTTAACCTCTTTTTCAAGATACCTTCCAAAACTCTTCAGTGGTTAGGCTGCTCAGCTACCAAAACTACTTCGTCACTCTAAAGGTCTTCTTTCCCTCTGTGACATCTGACCATTTTTCCTTATACTTAGGTTGTATCATGGTTGGAGCAGCGAATTCCTCTCTCTCTGTGTTTGAATAGCACATAGAGATTGGGATCCTACATTCCATATTTGAACTCCTGCCTACTATGGACATCCAGAAGTATCCATACACCATACCAAGGCAGCCTGTAACGCCGGCCACAAGTCAGAATAGAGTAACTTGCAGGTAAGAATCTGGATGTCAAGAAGCATTAGAATTCAAGAGTGTGTACTTCAGATGAGTAATATGAAGGAAAGTGTTGAGAGTAGAGCCTGGCTGAGCCAGAAAGCAGGAGATTTTTAATAACGAAGTTCCTCAAACTTCCAGAAGCAAAATACACCCTACAGTACTGCAATATGGTATTTTAACAGGGATGACACATGAATGTCTCAAAAAACCTGAAATCTGTCTTGTTTTAATCCCTCAAAGCAGTTAACAATTACTGCTTCAGCAAAGTCACTTGAATTAGAAGCATTACACAGAGAAACACAGACCTACAAGCCTCTAAAGAGAAACAAAACCAGCTTACTTTGTGGACTTCAGAATACTGCTAATCACAGTTGCACTACCCTCAGCCATCATTTAGCCATCTTCACAACCTTTTCTCACATGAGAGAGAGAAAATGGCTCATATTTCCTGTCTGAAACTTATCTGAACAGACAGCTAAAGGCATAAGCCATTCCTCTTCCAAAGTGCTAAGTAATCAAGAATTCACACAAAAGTCAATATAGAATTCTTGTTACTCTGTATAGAGACATTGTATTCTTTACCTCAGCACTACAACAGAGACTTAAATGTATAAGCTTAGACATACTGTATGAAACTTTAGCCTTATATCATAGTCAATCTTTAAACACAGGAGGAAAAAAAACTATTCCCAAAATTGACCAGTTTCCTGCATTCCAGAATTCTGCAAAGCATATAACCCTGAGAAATAAATGTCACCGCTGAGACATGCAGAGAAATATTATGTGCAAGGCAGTAAAAAAAAAGGGAGATAAAATTTTAAATAAAACACTATTAGAGAGTTAAATAGAGCTTAATGCCTGATGGTTTGGAACAAAGAAATAGCTTTTAAAAATAAAATTTGATGTCTACTACTCCCCTGCATTTTAAAAAATGGATTAATTAATACTTCCTCAGCCTTTTTAAAATTTTCCCTCTTCCCCCAAAATTTAGTGTTAGATATTGTCCAGGAATTAGGCATGTAGACATGAGAGAGGGGGTACTGTATCACCTACTTTGCTTTCTCTTGCTAGCATGTCTCATAACTTGTCATTCCCTACTCTTGGGCAGTAAGCATTTTTGTTTCTTCCAGCAAGCCATTAAATATTATTTAGTGCTGGTTCAGTAGCAGTCTGAACTCAGACTTCACAGATGTACAGAAACCTGCTTGAGGGGAAAGCAGGGGGCAAGTCTGAGGTCAACGCCCACAAGTGACAGACTCCCCGGCAGCCTGTGCAGCAGCTGGACAGCACGTAACCCACAGCAAAACTACCAGCTGCCCTGTCTGAAAGAGAGCAGGATCGCTCTTACCAGGCTGCAGGCCTAGAATTCCCATAAACTGTAAAAATCCTTGGGATTGCCATTACACGTAACATTTATCAATTTTTTAAAAACTCGCCACAGAATGTGTATGCCCTTCTAAGCTGCTGCTCGTTTTCAGCCCATTGCAGTGGTACCATCAGCAGATGTTGCTGTTAGCAGAGCACAGGGGACAATGGTTCTTGCTAGGCTGGACTGAAGTTTGAGTGTGAAACAAAGTGGTAGCACCACTGCTACTAGTGCTGTAAGAAAACAGTTTCAAAAAATGATTTAAAAATAAAAACCTTAAAATACTGTTTGAATAAAAGCAATATTCAACTGGAATTCTACTTAAAAGTTACTCATAGTAATTAAGACTTCTTTTTCCCTGGTCTCATTGTACATGTTTATCACTAAAGCTGAAAACTTCTGTCTACGCTGGTCCAACCCAGGAAACATGACAATTCAGAGCAGGTACACTCTCCATACCTCGTGATGCAGCACTACACCTACATTAGGATTTCCAAATTTCCTAATTTATATTTCTATTGAAAGAAAGAGAGGTTTCTAATTTTACATGTTTCATATATATTTATGTATTTTATAATTTACATTTATATTCTCTTTTTTTTGTCCTTAGTGCATAGTTGTTCCTTATTAGAAATGAACAGGCAGGTGACAACCTCCACCCTGCACTCTCAGGATGTGGTTTAGTATTACAGGCTCTAAAGGCTGAGGGGGGAAGGCACCTCTGGAGATCAGCTGTTGTGTCAGAAAAAAGACATTTTGCAAAATTTTCTCAGATATGTAGCTCAGGTGGGTGGAAATTCTGCTTCTATAAAATGTTGCAGGCAATTTTATATTTACCATCAAAAAGCAGACAGCAATATCCTGAAATAACATCTGGCAAGCTTTCTTAACCTAGGTGTGCCTAGTAAATATAGTTTTACATAACTCCACAGTTCCAGAAAGAGTGCTATAGAGTATACTATTTTTCAGCATATTTTAAGTATATTCCATATATGTTTCTTTTCTCAGACTCTATATATCTTACCCATCATTCATTAAACAAAATTAACTTACTTTGTCTTTAAATATTAATAAATTTTTAATGATTCATGTACACTTGTTTCCATGTAAGTATTCAGTATTATTAAAAAGAAATGAAATAGTTTTCTGTTTCAATTGAGTCCACTTTCTAAATGGTTAATAAATACATACAGGAAATGCAAAACCAATCTCTACACTACAATTAACATTTTTTAATTAGTATTCAAGTTAAACAATCTCTCTGAAGGTGTGTTCCTCCATAACATTGAGTTTCATGGAAGAAAAAGAAGGTATATATTTCACATTTATTTTTTTCCTACTATAAACTGTTCCTAAAGGACACTCAAGACAGTATTGGGCTGCTTCCTTTGCAATTGTTAAGTCAGAAGTTGCAATATTTTGTATGTACTCAATTAACATATTATACTAGTTTGTAGATTTATTTAGCTTATTCTAAAGCCATATTATTAAAAATAAATCTTCTCAATAAGATTTAATTATCTCTTCCTCAGTAACCATATACATTTTTTATTATATATATTTATATGGCAATATTTATTTTGTTTGCTGTGTAGCTTAGAAGCCAATAGATTAATCAGTGATAAGAAATACTTCTGGATCTGGGGACACAACTCCCTGTCTTGCTACAAAGAGCTGGTCCTGGTGCAATTTGCTCTCGTTTTGGTTGGTAGTTTCCCAAGGAGTTTGGGAACATGCCTCAAGAGCTGGCTCCCATCAGCAGGCGTGCCCTGCTGTTCACAGGGTGCAAACAGCCACTGCACTGGTAAAGACAAGACCCTTGCTGACAAAGGGTATCCCAATGCCAGTTAGTCCTAGTCTTAGTCTGAGCCAAAATGAATAAGAAAAAAATATATATTTTAATACATAGTTTTTTTCTTGGAGAAAAAATTTTGTTTTAGATAAAATAATTCATTAATTCAGAATAGCCGATTTGTAATATGTTTGTTCTGAAAAATACAAAGTCATGAAAACACAATAAAGGGTCATCTTTCTGATTAATCCCCCCCCAATGTGTGTAAAGAGAAAATAAATTGAACTGAAGGCAAAAATACTTAGATGCAAGGTTTCTAGATTACACTTGGATCACATAGTTAATATTTAAGGAAAAAATTTAAATCATCACATAACTTCTTTTTCAATTAAGCACTGTCAATATAGCCAGTAGGGAGTTCTGAATAGCTCTCTGTCTCCCTCCATCACTGCACATTTCAAGTGATATATATATATATATATATATATATATATGGCATTATTTAGGTCTCATTCTAGAAAACAAATATATCAGACTGGGTTTCTCAGCTGTGAAAAATACTGAATATGAATATTAAAAATAGAACTTTGAAATGGCTCCGGTACACTCACTTTATTTAATGAGATTCTGAAGTGTCCTAGTTCTTTCTATAAAGAAAAACTATCAGTTAAAAAATCTTTTTAATTAAATGTATACTATTCTCCTGACAGTATGGAAATTTGATCAGATTTGCCAAATATCCTTTTCCTACCCCTTATATTCACATACTTGCTATGGTTCACCCATAAAGACTATTTAATCTAAAAGAAACACTAAGAAATTAAGTAACTTTATAGGACATATTTTCTGCTCTTTCTAGATGTATTTGAAAGATTGCAGAGTGTATATACCATAGGATAAATATTTTCAGAGGATGTTTATCTACTTAGGCAATCCTAGTGAAGATAACTTAGTAGGTCTATTTTGGACTCTATATAGTTTATTGTACACTGTCTGTTACACCTCAGATATCTACTTCTTTTTGTAGACTCACAGAAAAACTGGGATGGAAAAAAAAGATCAGAGGCCACCTAGTTCATCTTGCTGCCCAAGGCAAGGTTGCTAGACCTATTTCCCAACAGATGCTGCATCTAACCTCTTCCTACAGACCTTCGGGACAAATTTCACAGATTCTTCTGACACTCTATTGCAGCTCTTTACTAATGTCTCTAGTAAAATGTTTGTTCTCATATCTGATCTGGGCGAGCCCATTTCTTCAGTCTTCACTTCCTGTCCCACCCACTATGGACACAGAGAACAAAAATCATCTTCAGTATTCAGCTTCTAATGATCCACCAAGCACTTCACTCCTGTCTTCATGTGCGGACCTACTCCAGGAATCCTGCAAAGTTACTTAAAGAGCCCTGCTGAGACATTCCTAGGAGAAGCACTTTTCATCTGCATTCAGAAATATCTCCATCATGATTTCCTCTTAGGAAATAAATTCAACAAAAATTTTAAACAAAGAGGTTAAACGCTTCAAATAATTTTTAAAAAAATGAAGGCTCTCACTCTAAAGGAAAAAACATTTGGTAACAATACTGTAGTTGCTACTTAGATTTGTCCTCTTTGACCACTGCCACTACTGAACAGAGTTATTAAATAATTGAGTCACACAGGCATCTGCATTTACTCCTAAATTTTTCTTTCTGACCTTGACAGGATTTGAGATTTTTTTCGGTTCGGTTTTGTTTTACCAGGAGAATGATCATCAGTTTTTTGATGTGTTTTATGGAGTAATTTTAAAAAGCCAAATGCTAGAAGCAAATTAGTGTAATTTGAGTGGGTAAGAGAAAGATGAAGAAGATTGTTCTGTTTACAAGGTACTGATATAAGTTACCAAGATAGGGGAAATGAGATGGGAAGAATCTTGGATGCTCAAACTGAGCTGGATGTTTCTGAGACTAAAAATAGAGGGGTTTTGTCCTTTTTTCAGAGACTTGTGGGAAAAAAAGGGAATGAATAAAAAGAAGGATGGAAACATTTTAAAATAGAGCACTGAAAGGATGGTTAGAGATCCACTAGATACTGCTGAGACAGAAAGCAATGGAAACTTGCATTCTGAAAATGCAACGTAATGAGAATTTCATAGCAGAAAGAGGAAGGAGAGAGAGAGCTTCTGGGCCTGATAAATTACAACAATAAATAGCAGGGCGGCTGAATCAGAATTGCAGATTTTCAAGTGATATTTAAAATGGCAGGGAAGGTTTCTACCCAGTTTTTTTTTTGCCAAGTGCAAACTAAAATCAATTATGTTTTTCAGAGCTAAACAGCATTTCAGAAGAGCATGACAGGGGACCTGGAACCACCACCTACTGGTGAAAATGGAAGAGACAGAAATAATGACACAATAATCAGTAAAAGACAGCAAGAGTAAAAACACTGAACACCCATGTATTTAGTAAAAGATCACAGTGATTCTTTAAGAAATATTACTAATATTGAATAAAAAGAGATCAGTATATTTTACAGAAGTTGGACTAACCCCAGTATGGAAAGGGTGATGATTTCTATGTCCGCATTTGTCACTTAACTAGTTACTTCAGTCACACCAAACTTTCCGTTGTTTCCATCCAACTTCAATGTGTTTTTATGGATAGAAATCTACAAAGAATAAACCTACAACTAGAAAAAATGGAAGTAACATACCAGAACTATTGAGTTTTATAAAAAAAAGCTGGATAAAATGCATGATATTTCCCATCTCCCTACAATATTATGTTCAGTCGGAAATATCAGCTATAGATCTTAATGGTTCAAATTTACTCAAAGGTTCTTTTTCTCCCACACTTTAGAATATTTCAGCTTTAGGATTTTTTTTTTTTCCTCTTGTAGCAATGGGATCTCTTAAGTGCTCTAAAGTGTCATGCTAAAAAAAGCCTAATGGTATTCCTTCTCTAGTATGTCATACTGTCTCCATAACATTAGTTGTCTCAGTTTAGAAGTGTGAATAAATATTGTTCAATTTTTAATTTGGTTTTTCTTCTGCTGTCGTCATTTTGGCATCAACAGAAAGTCTACAGGTCAAATACAGGACTCTTGAGGAATCCCACCGCTTCCCACCTACATAAGCAGTTATCAGTGGAGAAAAAGAAGACAGAATATGCTCCTGTTACTGGAAAAGAATCCACAATTCTCGTCATGATATTTAGCCCAAAAGCCCCAATATGTTTTCCCACAGCTGATTTAGCACTGAAGTTCAGAAAATGAATAAAACAAAGGAAAATACATTAATCCAGAAGAGTATCACAGTTCTAAATGCACACAGACAAATAAGATCAATATTTCTGCCTCTTTTCAGAAGAATTTGCAAAGAAGTACCCACTTCTAATTATTAACAGACTATTTCTCATAACCAAGGGCAGGAGAAGTCTCACACTTTTTTTAATCTCAGTTCTTCAGTTTCAGGCAGCCAAAAATGGTAGAGAAAGATCTGTAAAATACCATTTAAGGGACTAAATTCAATGCTAAGCTTTGTGGGTTTGCCCCTTAAATATATTGGGTTCTGTCATGAATGAACAAAACTCTAGCAGTAGAATTCACATGCTGAAAGGATGCAGTGCAATATGGATAGCAGCAGCACTGCCATCCTTAAAAGTCAACAACCAGCTGTCCTTTAAACTGCTTGGCATTGGAGCACTGCATTCAGAAGTCATATCTGTAAGTATTGTGAAGGTTTTCCAGCTCAAGGCCATCTTCATTTTAAGAATAAAATAATCTGTAATTGATTTTTGCTTCTTAGCTGTTGACATTTACAACTTCTGAAACTTCAAAGCAAGTTTAGGTTTTAATATGATAATTTCAACAAGGATTTCAGTGATCAATAATAAAATACCCTTGCCCCTATATAAAGTATTGTTTCAAACAGCTGATAGTATATATGTTTCCTTGATATACATTTATCTCTATAATTTTTCTGTAAATCATCATGGTCAGACTTTTAAAATTCTTTAATTCTGGTACCAGATGGTATGCAAATTGCTGTTGTTTTCCTAGAATTTCACAAGAATTGTTCTGATTAGATTATGCCTTATGCAAACTCTTAATTCCCTTAATTCCCTGTCCCACTCCCCTTGATGCTTCCTTCAAAATAATGAAAACTTTCTGGCAAACTGAGGACAACCAGTTTAAAGCTGCTTGTCTCTAACTTGCTTCCCTGTGTCTAAATACTTCAGCAAGTATTCAAGATCACACAAACCAGGCTCAAGAGCATAAACTATCAGGGTGTCAGTCTTGACAGCAATCATCTTGTTATTGATTCGCATTACATTCCAGAGGAATTTTTAGCACAGCCTTTCTTCCTTTGTACTTTTTAGTAACACATTGGTCAGGCATGAAAAACACAATAAAAAAGGTAGGTACGTTTCAAGAATGCAACACTAACATCAGCCAACATAGCTCAGGGGGTTGACACCATAAGCACAAAATAAGCATTTTTGGAAAAAATACAGTTGAAAAGGTTTTCAATAGTGACAGAAAACACCAATCCATTTTTAAATACTGCTGAGTGAGTAACAACTGCTTTCTCAAAATGGGGCTGCAAGATTGGTGACTTGAACCAACAGCGCAATCCCAGGTAAATTAGTACAGTGGGATTCTTTTAAGCACATACCTCAGACAAGCAGCAGAGAAGAAATCCATTTGAGAAAAGATGCTGAAAGAGCTTGAAGTCCACCTGGCAAATTTCTTCTGCTGTTTGAAAAAGCAAGACGGTTCAGATTATGAACCGAGCTATATCTACAGCATTATAAGCAGCTGTGGTCAGTAAATGAAAGTAAGAGCTGCTAGCAGTGCACCTGATCAGAAAGACTAAGGGCAGAGGGAGAGAGAAACAAGAAGGAATGCCTTTCTTCCTTTAGTAAAACATTTGTGCAAAGCATTTAGCCTTTAAGCAGGGCTTCTCTATGGGAAGGAAAACTACAATCCTGCAATGTTTGCTTTAGACCTTAATATGTCTTCCATGTGAAGGAACAGCATGACCTCCATTATCTTCTAAAAACTTCAGGGCAAAATATTTAATAATAATTTAAACAAAATCACCCCCCAATGAACTGGCAAACACAAAAAAATAAGGCCACTGAAACACGTCTTGTAACAAAATGCTGAGATGCCAAAAAGAACTGACTGCAGCTTGCAAAAAAATTTTTAAAACAAACAAAAAAAATCTTGTTTAATTACATGCTTAAGAATAACTATAAAGCAAGCATTCAGAAATTATTAACCAAAAAAAAAATAATCAACGGTGGGGGGGAAATCATGCCAACTGCTCACAGAAATGCACTAAAGTCTAGGATTTCACATCTTCCTGGCTTACCTGATAAAACTGGAATTTCAAATGCATTATGAAAAAACCCAAAAAATAAAAAAAAAACCCTAACAACAAGAGATAGTGATGATGAAATGCTTGAAATGCTAATAAAGCTGTTTAGATTCTCAGTTCTAAAACATTATAAAGTGTTTATAAATTGCTGCATTCTCACCGAGAAGGGGAGGGGGAGGGGGGGGGGGGAAAGACCTCCGCAGTATCCTCTCTGCTTCGTTCACGGCTTCCTGTTCTGAGGCTCACTCTGTGGTACCTAATACAAATCAGCAAATAGCAGGGAACAAAAAAAAGAGGGGGGAAGGGAGGATGGTAAAGAGAGACAGAGAGGAGGGTGAAGGCAGAAAAAAAGAGGAAAGAAAAGAAGATACTAAGCTATCACCTTAAAGGACAGCCCCATCTATCGGCAAAAGCAAAGAACCAGCTGTAAAAGATCGCTTTTTCAGAGATTTTCTAACCTAAACAAGTCTGAAAATCTGCCACCCCATTTTCCTTCAGGGAGGAACAAAGGGCAGGGGTAGTGCTGAGAAGTAGATTTCTTTCTCCAGTGTTAAATGAGCTAAAGTTTTCAGTAATTTTAATTTCTTTTCAGTTAATTACTTGTCTCTGAAATGTGTGAAGGAAATAGTTTGTGTAAGTGTCAGCCCTCACGAAAGCACCAGAAACCTTTCCAGGTCAGCCCCTGGTATGTCACAGCTAAATGCTACCTGTCCTCTGTCTCGTTTTACACCTGCCCACTGAGGAGAGGCGGTAGATTCAACCTCATCAGTCATGGGTTCAGTCACCACAAAAAAGGGTTCCAGTGCCCGAGTCCCGTGACGTGCCCATCTATTACAGACGGCATTGCTAATCACGCCGCCTGGTACACGACTGCCACGTCAGCTCTATACATTCCCCGGGATTCAGATGGCAGCTGCGCAGCCAAATCTGGAACCTAGACAAAAAAAGGCTCCTTTTTAAAATTCAGACTGCTAAGTAACAGCAATGGTAACCGCTAACACAATGAACCCCATCTGCATTGGATCAGCCTCAGCTGGAGCTAAATCAGGCAGCATTATCTATTTCTGTTTGCTTTATTGACCAATACAAAAAAAAAAAAAGTGGGGATGGCCATGAGCAAACACTTGTGAAAGCCCCAGTGTCCGCCATGCCAGAGGGGGGTGGGCGCAGAGTGGTAGGAAAGGAAAGGAAAGGAAGAGGCAGTGACTGGGAAGGTGAGAGGCACACGGAAGAAGGGCTAAAAATAGCATTGCATTTCTTTCATTGTTCAACACCATTTCTGCGTGTAAAGATAGAAGAATATAAATCCAATTAATACCTGCATGAAATAAGGCATATCTATAATATTTAATGTTAACCTCTGATTCAGTAACCCCAAGCAGCTTTAATAAATTTGATGCCTTAGAGTCAATTCCAGTATTCTGATATGGATTTTTCTAATATTTTTACATCGTGAGGTTTTGATTGCTTAAATTTTGCTTGAATCCAAGCTATGTGGATCAGGATTTCTCCACCTTCCAGTGGTGACCTGACATACTTGTCCCTTCACAGGAAGCACTTGGAATCTCTCAGTATAACACCTAATTTTCAAGCATTTATCAATGCAGAATGCTATGAACAATTGTTCTAACAAAGAAATCTAATTGCGCAATTTTTAAAAGACGTTTTCTTCAAATATTGCAGTGATTAAAAGCACACAGCAAACGAGCTTATGACACTAAACATTTAGTTAAAACACACCATAATAGATTCAAATACTAATACTAAGATGCTGATGTAGAAATGGCAAGACCAAACTGGACAGAACCATTCAAGCTGTCTCCTTTGAATACAACTGAGCTCTGATTTAGAAAGACCGCACATTCTTTCATCTCTCACTGCTATCATGATCACCAGTTTTTAATTTAGCTATAACACTGGCACTATTGGTAGGTTGCTAAGTGGCTCAGGCTGGTCCCCTTTACCCAAAAGCAGTTCAAGTCTGCGATCTTCAGGTAGAAAGAGCTTTAAACCATTATCTTAATATTAGCAGCTGGTAACACATGGTTCAACTGCTTCATTCTTTCTTAGGTACAATTCTAAAGGCAGATTAATGTGTTTTTCATATATTTGCAAAGATGTTTGGGATCATGAAGAGCGTTTGCAGATGACAAATGACTTTGTAGCACTAGTAACACACCTGACTCAGAATCCGAAAAACTTGAAATACTAAACCTATGTTCAGATACTATTGCTGATGCCAATTGATCATTCCCAGAAATATTTCTGTTCATGGAGGACGTTTCTGGAAATGATGAATTGTCTGGTGTTCATAAACACAGCTTTATCACTAGGATAAAAGGTAAAATATTTGCTCATCAGTTTGAAGTTTTAATATGAGAAACTCCAGTCTTTGCTACAAGCTGGACATGTTTGACAAGTTACAATCACAGTTCCTTTAAAACGTTGCACTTTGAAATTAAATAAACAACACAAAATTAAACACTAAACTAGGAATGAATGAACTAAGACATCCTTCTTTAAGCATCACTAGAGGTTCAGCATAGGATGCTTAATATGACCACTGACTTTGAGAAATCTCCAAGTAGCATAAACAGAATACTGAAAAATGGTTTTTCTTCAAGCAGTATTTCTCATGGCTCCAATTTCACTGTTCACAGTATAACCAGGTGCTCAAATTTAGCTCCTGCAGCTTATATTGTCAGGAAAATTGATAGGGTTTCTGGTTATCTTAACAAGCTCCTTTGGTGGCTTCTTGAACCAGACTGTCATCTGTTTATTGGGTTTGAGAAAGAAGACTTGATCAACACACAACTTCTTTCCAGATGCTAAAGAGCTATATCCCATGGATTCTTGTATTTTTAATGTTTTATACTTATAAATTGCACCACAGCTGAAGAAAACAAAAAAGGTATAGATTTCTCATTTTGACCTGCTCCAGTTCTAAGGTAGATGGAAAGTTAGTAAATAAAACATGGTCTCCCTTCCCCCTCCTCCCCCAAATATAATTTGTCTTTTTTACTATCTCTGAACAAATAGGAAACTATTAATAGCTAGTCAAATCATTTTCCAAACCAAGCAAGTCCAGGATACTCATTGCATTTAGTTTGGAAATCTTTGAGCATTTCTTCATGTGAATGTGGTGACAAGTCCCTTCCTGCCTGCCCAAGGAGAAAATGGGCATGGGCTGAAGCTACCATCCAACAGGCCCCAAAGAGAACTCCTCCATGCCATGCACAGCAGGGACACAGGTGCCAGGCAAACTTCCAATGCGGCCATGAGCTTGCAATCTTGCAGATTTCAGATTCTGCAGACCTGGTAACTTTGCATTAATGGGGATCTGTGGTTCACTTGTCCTATATAAATTTTGACCAGTCCTACCTCAGGAACACTGCGTAAATATTTAAGAGCATCGGTGAAGAACAGCCTAGTAAGTTTTTGGCTCAAGAGCCTTAGTGATCACCAGGCATTAGGAGATTCTGTCATTCTTCAGCACATGAAAGGATTTATCTGAAAGTCCCTCTCTAGTGACCCTCTAGAGCAGCACAGTTCCCTTTCTGAAAAGACCTCATAATGAGCTGCACCTGAATTAAAAAGGGAATGTAGGTTTATTTGTCATTATCCTTCAGCACTTTTGCTGTAACAAACAACTGTTTCAACATTTTTGCTGCAAACATAGCTGTGCACAATCTAGAGAAACCTTTAAAATTAACCTTAGAAGCTGAGATGTTCAGCCATAGCAAGTAAACCATGTATGCAACAATGCAGAATAGTATGCTCAATTAATAAAGGGTTAAGAGCAAAATATATATCTATATATATATGTCTTTTTAACGAAAGTTTCTGAGGTCCATTTTATTTATCAAAGCACTTATAACCAACTCCCTTGATTCTTTACAGTGTCTCTTTCTAGTGTTCTAGCAAAGAATTCTATGAATTACAGTGAGTGTGGAAAACAGCTAATGGAGTAATTCATCTAATAGATAAGGGATTAGCCAACCAAGATCCTCTGTGGTCAAGGTGGTGAACATCATGATCCAAGGGATATTTTCTCTTTCTAAACTTGTGAACCAATTGTACTGCAGTCACAGAAGTGCCATCCCAGCAGTTAAGGATGGGAAAACTTCATAATGGAGACAGACACCCACAACCTGAAAAATGAGACAAACTGTAGCAACACAGAACAGAAGACTGCATCCAACCAGTTTCAAGGAAGCACAGGGAAACCTCTGAATAAAAAGCATAGTAAATTTCTGCACAAGGAACAAAGAACATCTGCCAGCTTCTAAACAGCTATCTTCAGAACATGTAAAGAACATTTCTACAGCAATAGATTTTTGTCACTTTTGGAATATTTTTGTGTACTTGGCAGCTCTGGACAGTGAAAGATCTGCATTTGTGAGCCCAAGTTTACCTGGAAAGCTTGTGTACTATAGTACTACAGTCTTATATTTAGTTGCTCCATGAGATAAACTAAAACTAATATTAAACTAAAACCAACATTTGTAGTCTTTCAATGTAGCATTAATTAAGCATATGCTTGTCATCACAATACATATCTCAGCTACTCAATTGAAATAGATAAAACTTGAGATCTGAGTAATTTATTTTACACACTTTGGTATTGTTTCCATGCTCCTCAGATTTAGTGTCATTTCCATAATTACGAAGAGAGCAAAGAAACTCCTTTGCAGTACACAAAAGTCTGGTGCTGTTATTAAAAGTGAAAAGTTTGTCAGAAAATCCAGCTCCATACTGTGATTTGAGGAAATATAAAGAATATTGAAAGCAAGCTACTCATGTAGCCATAGACTGGACAACTCCAGTAAACCACAGAAAAATACCAGGAGGAGGCACTGACCACTAATGGCCAATATTCTGCATTGTAGTGGGTTCAAAACATACTTAAGAGCTCAGATTCAATTTCTCAGACCCAAAGTGATATACCAGAATATAGGATATGTGAATACACACAGGAAACACCATTTTCTAACACTTTGTATCCTACTGTATCTGCAGCTTGCTATGCTGAGAAGTACTCTGTGTGCCCTGCTATGAACCATGATGCAAAAAATAAAAATAAGGCTTCCAGAAAATCATTATACATTTCAAGACAGTAAGGCTTTTTTTCCCCTATTCTAATTGAATAGATAGGTTATTAATACTCCTTGAGCCTGTAAGAAAATACCTCAAGCACCCACACTTGAAATGGGATGGAACACAGTGTACTCATATATAATAGCATAACTATTTTAGAACACTTCATGCAGCAAGAGACAAAGAATGTGAAGTACATCATTACAATAATTCATACTACCTAGCAGTTTTGTTCTAAGTTCCTATACAATGTGATTATTTTGTTTGAAAGACATACTTCTGTATTTTGAAGTATGAAATGGTATCTATAAAATATTATACAATGTAATATACTGCATTGCAACAGAGATCAAGACACCAAAAATGAGCTACACTTTCTTGAACCTAACTTTCATAATGTAATTAATGAAGGCACCAGCCTGGTATTTCTACTAAGTCACAGCATAGATCCATATAACTGTCATTACAAAAAAAAAAAAAAAAGAAAAAAAAAAAAATGTAACTGGTAAGGTAAGACCATGATGAAAAGACAATTGACTGCTTGGCAGTTCTTTTCCAGAGAAAGAGAACTTTCAAAGACAATAAGAAAATAATAAAACAATTCACCTCACTTCGGAACAAGTGTTGAAATTAAAGTCTATCAGTTATTTCTAGAACAATATGAAGAAAAACCAGTTTCTTGTGGGGAGAAAAAAAACACATTTAAAAGGCTTCCATTCTTCCCATAAAAATTATTTTTCATCTGATATTAATGCATAAAGTTATATTAATATCCAATCTTATTTTGATTTAAGGGACCTTGGCATTTACTCTTAAAGTGAGCAGTTACCTATTAGACATGAAAATTTTGTCAATGCCATATTGTAAAATGACAACAATTTTGTATTTTTAATTTACTATTTTGACACTCATTAAGATAATTCAATACAAAAACCACTATTTTAAAGTCAATATTAAAAGAATTTTGGCAGTAAGTTGATAAATACAATGCATTGATACAATGCTGACCAAAGTTCCTCTGAGTTTTGTTTTTTGTTGTTTTTGTTGTTTGTTTTTTACTATACATTCCCTGGTATTTTTTAATTCATTAATGTATCTTAAATTTATATTAATTTTCACAAATTGCTGAATCCCATGGAGACTCACTGTACCACAGAACAAAAAAGTTGCTGTCCAAGGTACTGAACATAAACACAAGTGTTCCAATCAATCTCCCAAATATGTTAAAAATGTTTGCAGATTTATTAGATAGTAGCTGCCCTTGGCAAGCAAGCTAGCCTTGTTGAAATTCCCTGTATGATACTGCAGTATCAGTGCTATGCTGTTACTTTCCAGGGCCTCTTCTACTGCATTCCAGTATGATCAGACATTCCAGCACCTGACAATACCCAGTACGTATAATTAAGGACAAACCTGTTCTATTCTTTGTCACAGACTGGTTTTCAGCAGGGCTTAAATACAAAAAATGAATTGAATTCTACATGGTGCATGAACAAAAGCTATCCTCTAATATGAATCTAGCTCCCATGTACTGTTCTGGCATTCTGCAGAGCAGTCACTAAATGTAATTTTATCTGCAGTATTCACCTTACATATCTCAGAAGCACAAAGATTCACACATTCATGCAGTACATACCAAATAGCATCCTGGATTTAATTGCGGCTTCAAAAAATAACTAAGGAGTATAAGAAAATCAAATGCAATTTTTGTTTCTTTTGTGAAGTTTAATAGGAGAAGCATATTTGCAATTTGCAAGGCTAAAAAAATGCAACAGCCAAGAACTGCAGTAAAGCTCTCAGAGCTAATAGCAATATCCAATAATGCTTTCCCACACCATCTTCAAGCAAATGGATTTAATTCACTGCTTAATCAGTCAAATTAACACTAATCCCCATATGGTTAGAAAGGATGTTTCTTAACAAACCCGATTTATGATTTATTTATTTGCAAAGTGTCTTAAAGCTGAGATGCCTAGAAGAACTACTATGTTAATTCAATCATGCTGACAGAGCTGGTTTCACCTAAGAAATTATCTCTGCAATTCACAGCATGGCTGACAGCCATCTGCATAGAAAAGCAGCACAGTAACCATTTAAATCATGCAAAAACACTCACCCAAGAAGATGTAGCAAAGATCAGGATCCAGCTTCCAGACCCCATGAAGCTGAGGGAGCAATCCACTAGCTTGCTCAGGCCAGCAGTGTCTCTCCTACACTTGACCTAGACTGCCTTACATAATGAGGAATCAGTGCTGTATCCTGTGTGGAGGAGCAAGCTGAATGTCATCACTGGCAGAAGTAGGGAGAACTGGCAGCAGGCAGGCTGGTAGTTAGCATGGAGATCACGAAGTCTGCTTCCCCTGACTGTTCTGGGAGAAAACACAAGAACAGCTCAGAAATGCTGGTGTCATTCCTCCCCTGGAACGAATGACCGGAAGGAGCGAGGGTGTTACAAATGTGAGGCAGACAGCAAGCGCTAAAGCTGCAGCTGTACCTGCTCTCAAGGCAGCAGAGTTCCTGTCACACTGTGTCTACAGGACTGCTCAGCTACAGCTGAGAGGAGAGCAACAGCACGGCAAAGCAACGAGCGACACACTGCTTCTGCAGACCTCTGTCTATACATTACTCATTGTGGTGAGTAGAAGGAAAGCATTGGTATAAGATAAAATCTGGGATTTTAATTTCCAAGGAGACTCGTTATTCCCTCAAATAAATCTTACTGCATGCAGGCTGGTTTCTGGAAAATAACAATTTTTTACCTGTTGTACATGGTGTTACAGGGGTTAAAGTGCTTATATTACAGAGATTTGATTTTTCAAGAAAATGATGGGTAAGATACATTCTTGGTTGTGAAGGTATTTACAGTCATTTCTGGTGTTTCTTTGCTGTACTTTTTTTTTTTTTTTAGAGAAGCTTTAGTATATTTCTTAGTTTATTATTGTTTGGGTCATATTAGTACTTCTGTGGAGGGAACAAAAGGAGAAACAATTATTCAGGTTTAGCCAGTCATTAAAAACCCACATAACCTTGCTTAAAAAAGAACTTTATATAAATTAAAATCACTGCATATAACTTGTATTCCATATTTTATTTCATTGTAATACTTCAATAGTAAGTAAAGAGCCTAAAATACATATAATTCATATACAAATTATTCTTGAATTAATATTTTGATTGATAAAGTTTTGCTTTACAAAAGAAGGCAAAGGTTTAATGAAGATGGATCATCCTAAGTTTTGTGGTTATATTTGAGGCTGCTTGATTAGACATAATCAAGAGTAAATGCAGCTGGACACAAAAACCTGTGGCAACATTAAAAGACAGGTTTAGACAAGAAGACACCAAGGAAAGTTTTAGTCTCAATGCGGAACATTGACTGGGGTTTACAGAAGTCATGTTATTATTCAGGGACTATTATTGTTAGTTATATCCTTAGCAGACTAAACATGACTTGAGTTCTGATCTCAAAAGGGAGAATCAAGGTAAAAGTGAATGGGATAAAAATAATCCATATTTTTGTTTACAAAATATATTTAATTTATATTACTCCTTTAAAGATAAACTTAGAGTGACTTTTCTATCAAATTTGATCAGGTAAAAAAATGCTTAGTTTTCACTGGTTTTTAAAATATATATTTTCCTTGTCCCTTGTGGGACGCTTTCCTTTTTTCTCTTTTGAGAATTAAAAAAAAAAAGGAAAAAAAGGAAAAAAAATCAGAAGCATTTGACATGAAAGGCAGATCACTAATAAGACCTACATCTAGCATATCCTGAGTGAAGCAGAATGTGGAAACAAAAAATGCAGGTAAAATATAATTTGAAAATTATTTTTAAAAAACAATTATTGCTGAATTTGAAATCAGTAACTCTTTTTCCATGCTTCAGAAAATAACATAAAAAATACCTTGCTGCATTTATTATTTCACATATTGGTGTAGACTGTTAATGAGGAGCTCCTATATAATATAACTATATAATTCAGATGTATCAACCTCTACTTTCAATGTTTCAAATGTTAAATAAGAGTGTTTGATTTAGAAAAATCTGTTTACATACTTGGCCCAGGTTAATCAAGAGTTGAAAATATCATGTCCGGTGTTAGGCTCTGAAAACATACAACAGTTTAACGAAGGTGCAAAACCACAACTCTGTTGGCTATGGCACTCCAAACAGCAAAGTACTCACCTAAGCAAGCTCAGGTGCCTCCAGAACCATGGAACTGGACACGCCAATCTGACTAGAGATAACCAAATGTTGACTGCATCAGGTAGAGAAATACAGAAAGTACAGAGGTAAACCACAGGTAACCTGACCCAATGCACAGAAATTGAGTAGAAAAGGCTACCTCAATGAACAGAACAGCACACTTGGCTGGCAGCATTGCAGGGGCAATATACAGTCTGCTTGATGTTGCAGGTCAGGCAAACTTAGACAAATTTGATATAGCTGATTCCACCTTTGGGCTAGATGATGAACTAGATATTCCTTCAAGTTTTCCAGTCTTATTTTCTATGATATTTCCTATAACTGTATATCCAACTGCAAAACAATGGCTACCTCATCACAGTCTGCTCTCATGAGGATAAGTAAATCCAGTGTAATAGTTTGCAAACATTAAGTTTTGTCATTCAAAATACACCTGAGAGCCATAGCTTTTGTCTGCAGTATAAAAACTGTTTATACTTCTCTCAGGTACTAGCCAAATTGCTCTTCCACTGAGCCACAGTACTTTTCAGTTTACAGTAACTCATAAAGCATTTTTCCTCTACATGAACTTGGGTCTGATCTGCTGGGAAGTCAAGACTATATGAATACAAATTGATACAGAAATTGCTGACATGTAGGACTTTCAGCAAAAGACGGTTTCTGGCCAGCTGCACTGGTAGTGTGAGCAGTAATGTCTAATGCTTGACAGTGGTAAGAAAAGTCAAGTTTGTAATACTCGGCCAGCAAATTATTCTGATTCCTCAGCAGATAAAGAGTCAAAGTAAAAGTAATGCATTTTGAAAAAAATTCTTTTAAAAACTGTAGTCTTTCGACAATGACTGTAGCAAAGTCTGCTAATTGGAAAAGAACAACGGACTGGACAACCTCTCATAAGGATGGAGATGAAAATATGCATGTTTGAGGGTTTAATGTGAGGAGTACAAAACAATCTAAACTCTTACTACACATGTTCTGATGATAATGCTAGTCATTATTACAGAAGACTGTAAGCCTATGAACCAAGTTCTGGAATTTTTCTTTTATGGCAGTAGAGGTTTACTGTGCCTATCACTAAATTACCCTTACTTGCTGAGTTTATTTCCACAAGGTCCTTTCCATTCCATGCTGAAATGAAGGAAGCAGTATCTCATAGACCTTACTGCTGCCAACAACCTTGAGTAAACAGGACAATTTTTTTTTAGACACCTTGCTCTTAAGATGCCTTACACATAAATAAATCATTACTTGAGGTTTGCTCATACTAATATAGATTCCATTTGGGTTCTGCTGAAACACTAAAATGCTCTGGTATCAGTGACTGGAGAGACAACTACAATATCTTGTGGTGCAGGTTTTTGGCGTTTTTTCCGTCCTTCTCTGACCTTTCTTTCTTTTCTCAAAATAATTTATCCCTTGTGTTCCTGAACAACCTGCACAAGTGAGTCATGCTGAAATGTGTAAACAATGGCTCAAAGTCTTCAAAAAATAAGCTCCTGTATTTAGACCTGATAACACATATAAATATAGTCTTATAAAAAAAAGTCTTATAAATGGAGGAGGAGGGGGATTCCATACAGGAGTCCTTTACCCAAGTGTCTCTGAAGACTTTGGCCAGTTTTATGCTATAAGCAAAACCCATAAATGCATATCACATACCTCCTTTTTGAAACAGGTAGCAAGAGCTTTTGATTTCTTTCTTCACATATTATCTAACAGCTCAAGACCTCAATTTACTCTGCATATATATTTTTATTATTTGACCCGGGCATATCACAATGAAGATCACGGGATGACTAGTCAGAGGAATGTTTTTCTCCTTTAGTTGACTAAACTTCCTGGTATCTGACTGATGCCAATATTCAAATAGGCAGAAGTATATCTTGAAATACCATTTTGTTCTTAAATGATAGCTTACCAAACTTGCAACTGAATTAAAGAACATTTTAAAAAGCAGTCGTATTTCCAAACATCTTCAATTGTATGATTTAGACATTAAGATGCATCAATGTTTTCATGCCTCCTTTCCTTAGTATTTTATAATATTTAGTATTCTACATATTTACAAGAAGGTTCCTGATTTTCCTCCAAGTGATGAAGTATTCTAGCCATGAAATGTGAACACTGAATTTTTGAATTCAGTGGATACTCCTCAGATAGATATCACTAATTTTGTGATTTGTACTCATATGCAGTTTCTGATATTTAACAAAATACATTATCCTAGAAAATAACTGAAAAATTATAATCCAATTAAGCATAAAAACCTCCTACAATTAAACTGTGAACATTAAATAGGTCAAGGTCACAGTAATCTTAATATTCATGGACTGTTCTTTCACTTCTCTTTGACATCTCTTCCTCTACAATAAAACTAGCTACGATAGTCTTTTTAATTCCTTTTCAAGATTCTTTGTATGATTTATAGGGTTGCCTATTATACCTCTAAGAGTGCCTATAAACTGATTTCCCAAGCCACTATTTTTGTACTTATCTCATAAAAAAACCATCTGCTGTTTTGCATATTAATACTAAAAGAGAATGACAAAAATAGGAGGAAAGAAAAAAGTTGAAAAATGAAAAAGCAGTTAATTAACCATTCAATAAATATGCCTATTTATTTTGAGTAAATGAATGATCTTTATCAACTGAAAATAATTAGTACTGGCAGGCTTTTCTGTTGAATTTTCTTCTGTCACCAATTCCAGGATGATGAATTTAGATTTTTATTATTTTTAGCATCTCCCTAAACCAGCTTTTATGAGCTTAAAAGCAAGAAAGAAAAACCACACTTAGTTTTGGATACTAAGTTAAGTTGTCAGTCATCCATCAGAACATTTCTAGAAATTGTAGTGGTAGTAACTCCAAGCCATGAGTTATTGATGCCTAAGAACGGTATCAGGCAAAACAGATTTATGGTTCAGCATAATAAACGTACCCTTAGCACTAAAAGCAACAACGTGCCTTTTTTTCCCCCAAACCCCTCCTAAATAGCCCACAGCATGCACCATTTGTGATACTGGTTTAACACAGATGCAGAACTGGCTAACAAAAAATGCTGAAACACCTACTACAACAAACATGTTCACAAGACTGGTCATCCCCTCTAGTAACACATAAAGATATAATCAGTACTCACTTATACCTAAAAGGCATAAAGTCATCACTTCAATTTCATTCTGGACACAAGTAGCTCATTTCTGTCTTTCTTTAATTGACATGAGTCCAGACCAGTCAAATCAACTATATTTACTTTTATGAGGTTTTAATGTTTTTTGCAAGTCTTTGAAATGTCTATATTTCTGGAGAAAAAAAATTAAAAAAAATCAAATATAGCTTGTTATACAAAAGTAATATTTCTTGTATTTTGCTTTACCAGAATTTTTATAAATATGTTTAATAACTGCAGAGTAACAAAAGGGTGGGTGACATGTTAAATGTTTTCAATAGATCCCTTTGGTTTCCACCAAAGAAAATGTTCCAGCTCCTGTATTCTGTTCCTCTTATTTCCATCATTTGGATGTTTCCAGGAAATAATACAGATTCCCTTTTGGTTTCTTGCTTTTCTTCCCAAGATGTTCCTAGTCACTTGGGCATAGTTTACAATATAAGAGCTCACAATTAACTAAACATGAAGCCTGTGTCTCAGGTAAGTTTTCAAGTCTCTAGTATCTGTAGCTGTTTTCCAGAGAGGACTTAACTGTGCAGTAATCAAAGCTTTTCAGGTTTTGTATTCCATGTCCAAATTTTGAACTTGCACACTACAACCTCTCACAGGCAAACACTGTTCATGGTGTGAATGCCTTCACACTATGTGGAGTTAAATATGGATGGTGCTTAGGCATCCAGGTCAGGGCATGCATCTGTCTTCATTTCTCCTTCACCAACCCAAAGACAAAGACTACGAAGCATGAGACAAGTCTATTAGGTTAATACCTTTGTACTAAACACATCAACCTTCATTCCCTGCTGACAGACCCAGTGGTCCAATGCACCAGCTGTCCCAAATCTTTGTGAGTTGAGGGTAGTCCCTTGTAGAGCAGGAGGATTCAAGGGTTGTCAGTTATACCCTCTAGCTCCCAGGTTCTGCGGTTCCAGTCCTTTGCTGACTGATAACCAGTGTACTACTATTTATATAGCAAGATACACACTTGCCAACACCTTGGGTTTGCATACATATTTCACTTACATTTAAGTGATCCTTTGTCTAATGCTGAGCTTAGCAGCACTGCATAAAAACATTAAAAAAGATATGAACATTATCTCATTGAAACAAAATTCGGTAACTTCTAGAATACCTTCTTTTAAAACATTTATTTTATTTTAAAAAAGTCAGATTAAGTATAATTTTGGCTACTATTAACTGATCTTTCATTTAAGTAAACTCTGAAATAAAAATAATTCACACAATAATTGCATGATCAAGAATAGTATTTTGAAGTTTGCAGGACAAAGAGACATGAAAGTCTATGCTATATTTGCTTATCTTGCTCATCTTTTTGACAGAGCTGTCTCTTTTTCCTTCCCTTGTGTGAGAAAGTAAACTGAATGTCCCTGTAAGCCACGCGATGGCTTGATTTCAGCCACAGTAAATCAAACAAATACACAAAACCAGGCATAAACAGATGAAAGCAATGCCTAAAATGCCTTGTCATTAAATTATGTTAGCTCTTTATGGCAATCTCTTTCAACCTTATTCCACACAGTAAACCAGTGATATCTCAGAGAAATCTGCTGAAGAAATTCTCCCTTTCTAAATCATTCCTAGTGGGTAATTCTTCAAGATTCAGCTATATTACTCAAATCACTAAGTCCTTAGACGTCCATAAGTGAAAATACTTTTCTCTTCCTGTTTTTAACAGGTCACCTCAGGTGAATGCAGCAAGTTCTCTTGTTTAAGGTACTTTAATGAAGCAAAATTCTTTCCTTCATCATATTTACTTCATTAACAGTTTTTAACTTATATTGGAAGCTGTGGCAATGTGACCTTGGCAAAGACATGTCTCTACTCTTCCTTCTTCAATTGCTTACAGCGCAATATTGGGATGCCTATCACAGTCCTGACAGAGATCATCTTCCTCCCAGTACCAGTGTCTCAGTTTATGTTAGCTTTGAACCATTAGCTTGCAAAATGCAGATTTTGGTCTCCTTGAGTCTAAAGGTGGTCTTGCAAAGGAAATGCAAATATCTCTACGTTTTTGCCTAAGAACAACTGGCTGAAGCCTTCTGGAAACTACAGGTCTAAACAGAGTCATCTGGGAAGGAGATTGAGCTCTCTCTCATAACATATGTCAGAATTTCTGTGGAACTCAAATAGAATCTAGAATCATTTAGCCTGGAAAAGACCTCTAATCGAGTCCAACCATTAACCCAGCACCACTGGGCTCACTACTAAACCATGTCCCCAAGTGCCATTAGAATAGAAATTAGAACAGTGACATTAATAGGACTTTCTGCCCATAATAGCAGCTCTCAAACCTTCCTCCAGGATTTCTGTTTTCATTCACCAGCTTCCTGGAAACAGTGGGTTTTCTGCTGAACTTTCATTACCTCCTCCTTTAAGATGAAGAGAACAGGATGAGTAAATTTCTATTTTTTCCTTTATAATATAGCACTTTTGTGAGGGTGATTGAGCTTTGGCAGGGTTACCCTGATTTTGGTTGTGAGGCTATATTGATATTTTATTTCTACACCTGTGCCCCCCTTTTTGTTACTGAGTCTGCTGGAATAGCCATGTCAGTCTAGAATTGGAGCAGTATGATACAATCTGCCATTGCTAAGAGCTGTTCTTAAGCACTTTCAACACCAATATAGAAAAGAATGCTAATCCATGGGAGGTTTACTCAATTGCAGCCACATTCAGATAAAGCAGTGATTTTAAGCAAAAAAAGGCAGAAAACATAAGTAACATTATTTCATAGAACTTCAGGCCTCACAGGCTAGAATGTCTAGTCTCAGCTTCATTCCACTGGATTTAGCTCAGTTACTCCTCTAATGAAACCATAATTTATTTATTTTGACTGGAATCAGAAGGAAATTAAATAATTGGGTGGCAAAGGTCATAGAATGAAGACAGAAAGTCACAGCAAGTGCCTCTATGGGCAAGTGATTGCTAGATAAAATATATCCTGTGCTGCAAAAGAAAGGTTTTCAAGGGCTTTCCCCTTCCTTTCTCTGCTGACTTGAACTGTAGCCCTAAGCTCAACAACCACTTTAAACTGAGTTCATGAGAAAGATACAGCCAGCTCATTCCCACTAGCCCTTCAGACTACAGGTATATTCTGAAAACCATCTAATTCCCAATGCTAATTTAAATGTCCTCAAAGCAGTTTAGAGTAAAAATAAACAGAGTATAGGTGACTAATTTATGCATCTTGGAGAAGTTGTTTCATGACCTCTAAAGGACATAATTTGATTATAATAATAATCTTAAAGCAGAACTGTTCCTATTAGTCATAGGAAAATCTTCTTTCAAGATGAAGGGAAAAGAGGAATTGCTAAGTTAACAAATGGCATGATGGAAGTGAATAATTTAAATCTGATTTGCTCTGAATCTGAATTAAAGGCCCAGACCAGTTCTATGTCCACTGCCTTTTTTATCAGCCTTTCCAACACTTATTTACAATAAACTGCATTTTACAAGGTGAACTCATCTAGTATCAACTGCTGTTTTTTAGACAATACTATTCCATTGCCAGACAAGTGAGGAGTTCCCAGTGTAATATCTTCTCTAACAGTAATATGTGCGTCTTCATTTTCTTTTCAGCAAGTTCATAAACTGAAATATTTAAGATTGGTTTAAATCTCATTGCCAGCCCCCCAAAACACTTTTTTGCATCCCCCAAAATCTGTTAGCAGACCTTCAAACTCCTTGAACAAAAGGCAGAATATTTTAAAGAAACCTCATCAGTGCCACATGTTCCAACTCATACCATGTTCATGTCCCCTCTTCTCACTGTTCTGCATTCCAGTCATCACAGTATCACAGTGGCCTTCTTGCCCAGGCCATATACTGTGAGGTGGTTTTGGCTTTTAAATCTCTCCTTCTTGTTTCATTTGAAAATGAACTGTCTTATCCTACATTCTGAAGGCCCAATTCTTGTACCTTGCATTTGACTACATTCAAACATGGTGCTTTAAACTCAAATATTTAAACCAGATTACCCAGCTTGCCTTGAAATACCAACCTTATTAACCTTTTTCCTTTTTCCACGTCATCTGCAAACTTTACTATCAAAAACATTAAGCACAGTGTGCATAACTGACAAAAATACTACTTACACCAAATAAAGAAACTATTTATAGAGGGTCCTTCCTGTAAATAATACCTCTCAGACACATCTCCTCATGAGTAATATTTTAAAATCTATCAGTCCAGCCTGTAGCCCACCTAATTTGAACACCTGCATCCAAACAAAGTGCTTAATGAATGCATGATATTTAGTTACTTTAGAAAAGCCCCAAAACCAACTATGCTTCTACACTTTCCTTTTTAAATAGATTTATGATCTTTTCAAAATAGAAAGTCATTTGACAAGATTTATCTTTGTGCTCATTACTATAATTAGCACTTTAGCCTCTCTTTTTTTTTTTGTTTCTCAAATCCAAATATCTTCAGTATTTTACTTGGAACTGACATTCATGTAACTAATCAATAGTTCCTCAAAGTGCCATTTCTAGTGTTTATAAATTTGGAGTAAGATTGGAAGTCCTCCGGTAATGTCAAATTATATGTCAAATTCTTAACGTCACATTTTCAGAAACTTGCCATTAGTTGTGCTAACAATAAGGGAATATTACTATTGTTCATTAAGGCTTCACTGATTAATCTCATTTATTTCAACTTTTGATACACAGTAATAAAATGGAGTCCATGTCTGATATGTGAACAGACAGCATTCAGAATATTAAAAATAATGCGTTGCTTTGCTCCCTTTCTTCTCATCTGTCCTGATGTGTTGCTTACCTTTCATTCTTCTCCTATTTCAGTAAAATGCAATCTACCCTTAGCAGTGACAAGGACTACTGTTAGTGCCACGAATATTGAGCGTGTATTCACGTATTACCTTTGGACCACACTGAAAATTCTCACAAACTGCTTTGTGGCTCTCAAACCCTTTTTTACTCTAATTTGAGCACATATCTCTATTGATTAAGTTTTTGGGGGTCACATCCCTGCCTGTGCTCACTGCATGCTACTCCATTAGGAATGATAAAACTGGCTTAAGTGAAATGTGGTGGCTCCTTAAGATGAGAATAGTAGGAAAGTATTTTCTGTAATTTTAACTGAGATTTGAAACAGGAAACAAATAACAGCAGCAGGCCTGTGCAAGTCATCATGTGGCTAAGACATCACTCTTGATAATTTGGAGTTAAACGACTCTCTACTCTCCTGGTTGTATTTGTGTTGCTATTTTGCTAATGCTTCAACTTTTAAAATTTTCATTAAAAATAATTTTTCAACAGTAGAGTTCTTTTCCAATCTGAGAAAAAAAATATGCAAAGGTATTGTTCTGGATGCATTACAAGCACGTGGTAATTAAATGTTTTGGACATTGCAAACATCAGCAAGAGATGGTGAAATCTGGCAATGAAAGTGAATTATAAATGAAGTGATTTTTGGTGCATCCCAGCAGGTTCAAAAGAGCAGCAAGTTGTGTTTCTTTAATTTCCCAAGTCCAACACACAACAAGGGGGTGCCACAAAAATGCCCAAAGCCACACTAAAGCTATCAGGACAATATAAAAGGTGATCTTCTGACATAGATCAAACACACACTACAAAGCACACTTCCTCTAATGATTTAAAATACCTCAGTTATGTTTGCCTTAATTCAAGGGCTGAGCTGGTGTGCTTTGCATACTTCATATTCAACAGGGGCCGGAAATCGTACAATCTTCCTTTGTTCCTTTGGCTAGGAATAGCCATTAGAATGTATTAAGCTCATGGAACATTTCCAAGATTCCTTCAGCATGCTCCTGGGAATGGCCTTCTCCTATTTCCAAATATCTGTGCAGTCTATCTGATATAAATATATAATTATTAGAGAGAGAGGATTCACACAATCTGTGGATGAATGGTGAATAACAGACAACTTAATGCAAGCTTTTGTGGGGATGAGAATTCATCATTTATATAGGTTGGAATTTCTTGCCTGCAGAGACAAGGAGCTCTGCATAGCTATTGGCTGCCAAGAGCTATTGATCTTAATTTTTTATTGAACAGAAACTGGAGGGAGTCGAAGTAATTATAGACATATAATTTGACATTCTCCCAAAGGACCTTAAGCTTATTATAATCACTAGAAAAATAATTACCAAAGTTGTTTTAGATAATTTTCAATGAAAATTCCTGCAAGCAAAGTGCAGAACAAATTATTAAATTTTTGAAAGAAAACAAAATAAGAATCTTTGGAAGGATGATAACACCTTTAGTCTAAAACATTATAAGGCCAGTAGTAAAACCAGTAGCAAAAAAATATATTCCCCCAAATATTTTTTTTGAGAACCAGAATAAGTAGCTGAATAAAATGCAACATGTCATGTTGTAGAAAATGTTAACTTTTAGGCCTTAAAATTCTACTGCTTTTGGTAAATAAAAATTCCTAAGTTTGTTATTCAAAGACTGCGCTTTTTAAAAAATAGTATTTTTTCTTTTTTTAAAATAATAATAAGTAATTAAAAACATTGCATAACACTATGTATGGAGGTTTTTGTAGGGGTGTATCTCACTTTTCATCTGTCTTGAAGGTTTTGCTGTTGAAGTGTTTACTGCTTCCTGAGGTATTCCCAGTGTGCACCTCTGGGAAGCTTCCTACTGTTACTGCTACTGCTACATTTAGCTTTCTGGATTGCATTTGCAGGCTAAAGCCTGAAGCCATCACAGGCATGATTTTTGCATTATTATTTTTTTCTACAATTTGTCAGGAAAGAGCACAATGATTTTCAGTAATGAAATTGACTGGAGTATGCTTACCTGCTTACACTATCAATTCTTTCAACCAGTATAGCTGGGAACCTACTGTGCTAGGGAGCAGACATTCCAAACCGAGCAAATTATTCCATTTAACAAGGAGGTATCAAATAATAAGCTTTTGCAAAACCTTTTTTTTTTCTATGTGACAGGTACAGACATGCAGGTAGGTATTTCTCTGTCACTCTATGCTTACATGTTACAGTTCATGATTACAAAGTTTGATTTTCCTGCAGATGCTGTAGTATAGGAACTACAGGAAGTACTATAGGAAATATTTCTATGACCTCACCTCGTGGTGTTTCCTTGCCAGTACCCAAATGATTCAGAGACAAAAACCTGCCTAAGCCAAATCCAGACAACACAGCATAGGAAATATGCTTCCAATGGGAACTCTTTTCATCATGAGACATAAGAACCAATCCGAAACACAGACAGTTTTTGCAGCTCTTCTAAAGGTGTTATGTGTGAGCTTATGGTTTAAGAGGGTCTCCAGAGCAAAGCATGCTACGTTGTGTACCATAAGAACCTGTTCATCTTCCAAATATGCCTGGCATCTACATTTCTGTTTTCAAAAAGACTAAAGCATTATATATTCCAGTAACTTGAAAAGCAAAGCAATGTAAATTCCAGAAGATCTTAGCCTCTTACTCAAAAATCTCAATCAGCAAATATGAACTAATTGGATAGTTCATATTTGAATGATATGGATTGACTAGAGGGATCACCATGCGTAAAACTGTTTTCCCCAATCATTTTGATGTAAAAATAAGGTGAAATTAAAAAAAACACGTGTGTTGGAACAAAGCCTAGGGCTAATTTTACAAATTACCACCTTTTAAAGAATTCAAAACTTTTTTTCTAGCACTCTGTAGATGTTGATTGCCTTTCAGTGCTCTGTCTAAATGGTTACAACTAAATCAAGATTCATTCCTCTCACTTACAATTTATGTTGCTCAGATGGTATCCAGAATGCTTAATTTTAGAACTGACTACACAGTCAAGAGCTTCAAACATGGAGAATACTTTCAATTATCTATGTTTTGATAATTATATTGAAGTTGTCTTGAGTATTCACTATCTAAGCTAGTTTTTCTTTAATTTGCTGAAGAGTGTCTGTAATATTGATCCTAGACTTCTTATTTGCTTCTGTGGCCTATTTTAATGTACTTTCTGAGTTCAGTAATTTTTTTCCTTCAGTATCACCTCCCATTAGACACATTTTGAAAGAAGCAACACTTGGATCAGCTTGGCATTCCTCCTTGCCTGTTCCTTAAAACAAATATAAATTTGTCAAGATCCCCTTGGACTACATTTATTGCAAAGTATACATTGATATTTGTGATGCTTTTAGGCTCTTTATAATAGATTATTGATACATAGACTTGAATATCATGGTAAAAGGATCTGAATGTTACAGAAAGGGTTGTAATGTCAATGAGAAGTATCTGGTATCCTGAAGTGAAAAGTGAAATTATAGTGAGCTGAGTGGCTGTATGTTAATTCTTCTGAGCTGCGCTTACCCAATTTCTTCTGAACCTGGCATCTGTATGTCTTCCATTTGTGAATTTAATGAGAGGATGGTGACTACACAGTTTTGATTTAACAGAAGGGAAAATATTTAGAACAGCATACATGGAGTACCTGTTTTGCTAAAAATATTATCTCAAGATCTCTAAGTTCCTACATACGTTCAGGAAGAAGCTGAGCAGCTCTTAACACCTACCAGCCCTCTCAGAAGACAGTTCCCTTTTTTGCAGCCAGCACTTCCATAGTCCTGACAAGCTCCAGGCACCAACTCACAGGTCAGTTTCAGTGGGATCTGTAGGAACCCGAGCCAAGAGTCTTCCAGCTCACTTGTTTTGACCTGGCACCTCAACTGCCCTCCAGTTAGGAGTCCCCAGAGTGATGGCTTCCAATCATCCTTTTTTTTTTTTTTCTCATTATAATCTGCTGTCAGTTAAAGCAACTGACTCATTCATAGACCAGACTAGTAGAAGCAAAACATACACTACCCAAAAACTGTTGCAGAGGTACTTCATTTGTCATGACTGGATCACAATTCTTTTCTATCAGTACTGTTTCAGAATATTTTTATATCTCTTTCTGTACATGCTTCAAGTCATTCACTTCCTCTTGCCTGTTTTTCCTTCCATTTTATCATTTATTTTTAGTTACAAATTTTCCCTCATTCACTCAGATCTTAACATTTAGCACTTTGTTACTATTTAAGAAGCCGTCTGAAAACTGGTGACTATGCTTGACATTGTGGAATGAATGGGATGGAACAAGTATAGACTCGGACATGAAAACCCCAAATGTATCATGTACTAATTCTTACCTGAGAAGAAATCATACAAATAAAATCATACACATTGTATTTATAAAATGCAGGGTTAGTGCATTTTTTTTTTTCTTCAAGAGAGTGCCACATTTGACTAGCCTATTAATTCCCTGGTTCCCTGCCCCCCTCCCCACCCCCCCAGCAAAATCATAAAACTTTCTGCCTTATGGAAAAGGGGACACAGTCTTGTCAGAGATCCTTCCAAGTAATATTATGCCTCTCATGCTATTCACTATGCATCAGTTCTGGTTTGTCTTCCCATCCAGAGTTTCATCCTTTCTCCTCCCGAGGAGATTAACGTGAAATTTGATAGCTTTCAAAAGTGGTTTGAAACCTTAAACAAGAAATAAGAGCAGTTGGGACCAATTGTTCTGAACAGGGAAATCTGTCACACCGCATAGAGCCAGGCATGCTTTGACAGTTCTTTCACTCTGAACTGAGTAATATGAAAGTCAGTAAAGAAATGTTGTGTAACCTGCCTCAAAGCCCATATTCTCTGAGTTTCAGACAATTTGAACAAAACACAGTGAAAACTGTGTTTGTTGTATAGGAAAAGAACGAGTTGGTTCTGCATATCTTCTAAAGTAAGCTCCTCCAGGCAGGGACTGTAACTTTGTACTTTTTACAATATCAAGTGTGCTGTAAGCACTTAACAATTAATAATGAATAATAAGTAAACACACAACTTATGAAAGGTGCCAGACTGACTTCTCTGGAGAATTGGCCTGTCTATTTATGTAGAGAATAGACAGCACAGCATTGCAGGCTTGTTTATGCTGCCCCAAAAATTTACTAATTCATTTCACGTAGGCAGCTGAATGACTATCAAATGGTAACTGCTCACAATCACTGAAGTCCTAGAGAGATTTAAACTGCTGCCTTCATGTTCTAAAGCTGCAAGGGTGGGTGTATCTCATTTTCAATCAGTAGAATGAAGTAGTATCCTTTAATTGGAATTAACATTAATTCAGTAAATAAGAGGTTTTTTAAGATACACCAAGAAATATTACAAATCGTATTAGAGGAATTGCTATTTACCAGAAGTCTGTTTCTGTGCTAACGGGAGTAAAAAGTAACTTGTTTGCATTTTAGCCCTATTATTTTTATTTCATTTAACATGCCTTGCCCTTCTCTGAAATTATGAGGAATGTAGGTATAGTATAACTGACAGTAGGTAGAATGCTTAGGTAATATCTAATCATCCTCTTTGAATTTCCCTTTAAAAATAACTATGTAATAAAATTAAAACTATGAAAACCTTTTAAAAGAAAACCTGAATAAAGTAGAATACTTCATTCAATGTTGCACTTACCAATAATTCTTTGGATAGCAGAGTCGGGAGACAGAAGGAACCTCTTCATGCTGTGCAGAATTAAAAAAAAAAAATAAAATTAAAAAACCCCAAACTCTGAAATTATTTCCCTGTGCCTACATCATTCCAGAGAACAACAGGTTCACCTTCCCATCAGTTGCGCTGTAATTAGCAAAGCAGAGCAAATCAGGCTTATCTCTATTACAGCCACCAAAATCAAACCACTCTCTTTCTCATTAAGCAAATAATGGAAAAAATGGGAGTCATAGGGTAGTATTCTGTAAAGGTACTCATCTGCTTTTGCACTGAGGCAGGTAAGTGACATCAATCTGACTGAAATGAACTCCTGCAGACTTACTCCCACGTGTCTGTGTACTCAGTGTGATGGCTTCAGGCACAGAATCACACAAATGCACTTGGGTCTAACTATGTCACCAAATGTTGAGGGCACTTGGCTTTTTAGCTGTTGTGCTGCTTGCCACCACCCGCACATCCCTCCCCATAGCTGAACCTACTGGAACCAGCCTGTTTTTATAACACAGAAGTTGCAGGCTCTCTGAACCTGATGCCTCCGTCCCCACATGACAGGTATAAATGAACACCTCTACAGCTGATTTACTATGTAGGCTTTCAATTACCAATAAAACTAAGCTCAAAGTAATGTCTGTCTGCTTTGTTTACAGGCTAAAATCTTCACACTTCATTCCATTACCCACTATAGGAGCCACCAGCCTGCAGCTTTTTGCTACCATTCCTGGCTCTTGCTCAAGTTAGCATGCATTAGCATTGCTTTGCACAAAACATGTAATCAGTCTTTCCATTTTGCCCTGAAAAAAAATCCACAAAACACAACTAATAAGCACATGTCTACCATTCACCTTGAAATAATAAATTCACAGGCACTGCTCTGGGGTTTTTTGTGCTCTTTTTGTGCTCCATTCATGGTCACAAAAATATTGTGACTGTGATTACTGCTTTTTTGGGTTTTTTCCCTTATCATTATCGAAGATCATTACTCAATTAGTTTGCATTCTGCACTTGGAGCAAAACCCACAAAAGCTGAAGAGCGACTATCAATATCTGTTCCTGCAAATGTAAGAAACAGCACTAGCAGGTTTGTTACTATTTACTACATTAACAAAGACACTTCCCTGAGTCTGTGTAGTGAAGAAAACGTTTTAGTCAGTTCACACCTCTGGACTTCATAGTGTTAACTTATTCCATAAACCTCTAAGGAAGCAGAAATTTATTGAATTTCCCAATATTCTCTTAGAGGAATCAATAATATCAGTGGATTTCTGAGAGCACAAAGTGCAAAAGGTTGCTGTCCTTACACCTGCAAACTGCTGCAGAGCGTGCTGGCTGCCTGCTTCCAAATCTAACCCCCCTGCTCAGCAAGCATGCTGCAGAATCAACCCAGTCTCTACATTTTAGCCCCCAAAGTCTAGGTACATTACTGAGCCCAGAATCCAAGTGAGTTATTTCTTCCATTTTATTAGCATTTGTGTAGAGACAGGTGAGATCTAATTTTAAAGCCTTCAGTCTACATTTTTTGCCATACTCAGTAATCTTGGCAGACAGCCCAAAGATGAAGAAGGATCATTCTATTCATTTGTAGGGGAGTCCTTCTTTGATTAAATCCTTTAAAGCTAAGAAAATATATTTTTGTTCTATTACTGAGGAATATATAATTACATGACATATGTATGAATTAGGTTAATCAATTATTTTCAGATGCATGGCTTAGATATTCATTTCAGAAAAAATGATTATTCAATGAAGCAAATACATGTATGTTCTTTATCAAAAGGTATATTGCTGCTAGAAGCTGTGTTTCTGAAATTTAATGATTGATAAGGGTTTGAGACAGGGAGAATTTCTCAAGGTTGTTCAGAAATGTGAAATAACTCTATCATGATGACTTTAAAAAGTCACCATCTGGAAATCCTTCCATTCAGCTTAGGTAGAGTGTCCTTCATGACTCAGGTTGATAAACTGAGAGCCAAAAGTGATAAAAAAGCCATTAGAGGTGAGGTGGCAGGATGCTAAAATGAAAAAAAAACTACCACTGTATAGGAGATAATGTATTATTATTATTATTATTATTATTATTATTATTGTTGTTGTTGTTGTTGTTGTTGTTGCTGTTGTATGTCCTGTCAGACATTAAGAACTGATTAAAAAGACAAAAATCCTTAATTTTGACTGAATGCCTTAAGAAAAATTGGTGTAGAAATTTTAAAAAATCAACTGCATGGTAATAAACATATACACAGCCTATTTTTTAAAAAAAGTCGTGGAGTCAGTTGCGTCATAGAAAGATCTCTGGAATTCAAAAATTTATCTTTAATTGAATAAAGACTCATTAAAAAAAAAATCTCTTCTGCTCCTTGGAAAACATGGCTGTGGCAAAGGCAGTTATGCATGACACACTTTCAAGTTATGCAAATCCCAAAGAGTAAATCATATTAATCCCCAGAGTCTATGCATTCTTCACTAATTATTTATTATGCACTCTCAAATTACAGAAAGAAACCCAACCTAACACTTAAAATTATTTATTAGTCTAAAATTCACAGATCTTAATGGAACAAATACAGGGGCATGCAATCAAAGGATGAAAGTCAACTTGAAAGTGAAAGTTAATTTACAGAATGGATTTCACCTTATCCCCTATCCCAGATTTTATACAATTCCCACACACCAAAGTTACCATATCCATTGCCTATGGTAGTTGTCAAACTGCAATATAGGGCTCTCCTCCTACTTCACCAGGCCAGTGCCTCTGCCTTAACACACCCACCCTGCTGCCATCTCACTCTGCCTCTGCCAAGGTATGTTCTCATGTCAGACAAAAATGAAATTGTATATACTACAACAGAGTAACAGATGGAATTCCTCTACATAGAACTGGAGCAAAGTCATCTTCTGAAATGGAAGTGGCCCATGTTGACTTAGTCTACCTCAACACCCCTTAACATGCATTGGTAAAGACAGTGTTTTTGGAAGCTGGAATAACCAGAATGAGCACATCTCAAGATGTGGCACTGTGTACCACTGTGGACTGCATTGTAGCCATACTTTTGTCTAATTATTTGTGGCAACATTGGGTAGGGAGAGGTAACTCACAGGAAGGGTTACAAAGGATTCAGATTTAAAAATCATCAATCTGAAGTTGATCAGCTACACAACTTTTACTTCTCTTAAAGGTAGATTAAATGACTGGCTGGTAAATCAGCAGCTACACATGAAATACTATATTTCAGAGGTGACAAGTAAAAGGATTACTGTGACTAAGATGTTGAAAGAACAAGAAAGCAGTTTCCTGTTAGGCAGAACTTTGAAGAAAGTAATGCCTGAACTGAAAATTAAATGACTGAAGGACAAAATTAAGAAATTTTGCATCACACCTTTGAGGCTATAAAACTACCAGCAGCAGAGGCACAGAAAATAAAGCTATGTAAGTAAAGGCTGCACCTGAGTATATTTTAATTATTATGAACAAACTTAGAGAACAGAAGAGTTGCTATGGGGTGAGACATCTAAACTACTGACACAACTTAGAGCAATACAGTACTAGAAAATGGTGTTTTCTAAAAAAACTCCTTAACAGAACAAAAAGTTATAAATGAACTGAAAGTTGAAATATTAGAATATTAGGTGTACACAGACAGGTTTTTCATTCACTAGTCATAATTAATGAAAGTTCTAATACAATGGTGCTGAGTTTCTGAGTTTCTGTAAATGTCCTCTTGCATTTTTATTGTTTGGGGTTTGGGGGGGGGGGGCTAGGTGTTTTTTTCCTGGGTTTAGGGTTTTTGGGATTGGGTTTTTTAATTTGTTTCTTTGTTTTGGTGCTTTGTTTTTTTGTTTTGTTTTTTGTTTGTTTGGTTTTTTGTGTTTTTGTTGTTGTTTGTTGGTTTTTTTTAATGAGCATTATTTCATGATATAGAAACAATCGTAGAGAAAAATAAATCAGAAAAAATGTAACAATGCACCATAGTACTAGATGTAGAGTGAATTGAATAGAAAAATTATCTAGGTTAAGGATAAACGTTTTCTGTTCTTGCTGAGTTTTTAGTTCTCCAATCCAGTCTGCTGTAGGGAAATATAAATGGTTGTTCTAACCGGGGGGAAAGGACTGCTTCTTTCACTTACATTGCCACCTTATGGCAGTCAAATATGTTTGTGAAACCATGGCCTAATTTAGACCTTCCACTTGACAATTAGTAAGGATAAGGCACTTTCAGAGATGTCAGCTGTCAGAAGTGCTACTGAAACAAAAATCACAGTGAGTCACCAGCACCAGAGCTTACTCACCAGAGATGTAAAGAATTCTAAGGAGAGAAAGAGAAAGCCACAGATATGTAAAATATACCTGCTTAAATGAAATTATGAACATATGATAACTAGGTTTATAAAAATCATGGCTGCCAGGATGACTTTTACTATATTAACACTGTATCAGGGGAGTCAAGACTAACACATTATATTTTAAGGAAGGAAATTGGAATGCTGGAAAATAATTTGATGTAAGTCTAGAAAACAAGAAAGTAATTTTACATTAAATTTTACATTTTTTTTCTAACTCACTCAAGATTGGGAAAATTCAATTATTTGGTAAGATTTGACTATAACTTCCCTGAGCCCATTCATTTTTCAGCAGCTGTGTTAATTTATCTCTTACATGAACCCTGAACATTGAAAGTACCTAATAGCACTATAACAAATTCTTTCCATAAAAACTTTGACATTGCTTCCCTGCAATGCATTTCATAGCTGAGTTCTGAAAGAACTGCTAAATTGCTGAAGTATCCTAGCAAATTTCTGAGCCACTTGGAGTATTCTTCAGTTCCACTGGAACAGAAATGCGCCCACGTTTTTAAAACTTCTTTTAAAGTCCCAAACAATTCCAGAGTTTCTGAAAGTATCAGGGGACAGCACTGATAAAACCAATGAGCTGACCCAACTCCTCTGCTACAACTAAGATTAGGAAAGGTTAATGATATGTAATGCTAACTGAAATACACAGACTATCCATGATTGTACCAATTCCTCATGACATATCAATGTAACTGACAGTAATAGATTTAGATGATTTCAGACAAATCTGAAGTTATCCCTTAATATACACACTGATCAGAAGCAGGCAGAAACTCTTAACCATGCATGTTTTATAAATATAAAGGAAGTTGTGCAATTGCTCAATACCTCTTATGCTAAAGAATCCTCAATGATTTCAAGTTCGTATTTTCAGTGGACTCATGATTTTCTGACATAATTTTTCTTAATACTAAATTAAACCAGTTAAATTAATTCAGTCTGATAGTCTGGAACAGAAGTTACTGCCTGGCTTCATTTTGTTTCTTTCCTTTTTCTTTATCCCTACTCTGCCCAGCTCCTTCAGCTTTCTGAACTGAGTTGCTTTCTCCTCCATTATACACCTTCCCTTGTTTCCCTCATCTCACAGTCTGGTAAACAGAGCAGAAAAATGGGATGGAGAAATTCTGCCTCATGCAAAACAGAGCTTGCCAGTTACACACCCAGAGCTCTCACCACAGTGTGCTGGGTGGAGAAGGGACTTGTTGACTGTTGTGCTTTTACAGACTTACTGAATGATTAAGATGCTGGGCAGCTGTTTGTGGGGTGCTGACAGAACTTTCCTCCTGCTTGGTACCTACCATGACTTATCCATGCATGTGCAATCAACAGGCTGGAGAAAATCAGAAAGCAATTGACTGGTCAGCCCCTCACCCTGGGAATCAGATAAACCTTGCATTAGCTTGGAAATACATCTGATGGATTTCTGGCATTAACATATTTTTACCATCAGAATGGGCAGCAGCTAGTGACCTTCAAGGAAGGTTTTTCAGACCAGCACCTCAGCTGTGCTCAGAAAGACTAGAAATTTAGTAGAAGTTTAGATAACATTCTGTGTGATTAGTTATAGATTAGCAAGATTTCAGAACAGCCTTTAGGCACCATGAGAAAATTTTTAAAGAGCTAGGGAAGTTCATAGCTGAACTTGTTCAGACATTTAACTATACTCTTGAAACTGTTAAGAAAATACAGTCACGTGTAAAGAAACTCTCACAAGGGTATGAACAAACCAGATACTTTACAAAAGTCCTTCTTACTTTCATCAGATGGGGGAAGTCTTAAAGAGACAGAACCAAGCTCTCTATATGAAAAATAAGTAGAAATAAAAGGAGGAAGTAAGTTGTTTATCAGTCTCTGAGTATGAACTTTTATCTGTTTCTGCTTGCAGTTAAATGGGACATTGTAAGGTGGTATTTTTGCCATGTTTCAACATTCTTTAAAATCACTTCTGAATGTCCTTTATCCTGATGAGGGAGGTCTGAGCACTGTGCACCTGCTTTTTTAAAGAATTCATACACAAAGTTGTAATTTTATGTGGAATAAAATAACCTATAAAACCTAAAAGACCTTTTCTCTAATTTTCATTTTTAAACACCAACATCTTCTCTCTTCATTTTTTAACATTTATTCTAATTGCTGCTGAATTCTATTTGCTAATGAGGTTACCTACCATCATTTGCTGGGGCTGTCATATGTGAAAAAACAGCTACAGCTGATCCAGTTACTCTTCCACTCCACCATCTGAATCATCTGCAACAATAAATTGATTTGTGGTCGTCCTGCTTGAAAGGCAACTCTTCTGTCTTCTAGACTGGGAATAGACCAGGAAGGAAAAGGAAAGGAGATGCAATTATACTCTACTAGAGCTACCTTAATGTCAGAAAGGAAACTATGTGTAGAGGAGCAGGTGTAGGCTCTTACCTACCTAGTTTCATTCTCCTTCTTTAGACTTCCACAAATATACTTCCATAACAACAGAGGCAAAAGACATTGTAGATGAAATGCAGCTCTGAAGAATGTAATTTTTTATCCTATGTATGAAGAAATACTGAGGAAACACTGAGGAAACCTTTCAAATACAGTTCCTTTGACTTAACAACACAAAACTTTTTAAAAGCCAAGAATTGCACAAGTGGTTCTTGGACAGTATATTACTGACAACACCAGGGAGACCCGCAAACTCAACTTTTTCCTGTCCATCAGAGGGGAAAAGGCATTTTATTTTACTTCTTCACAGAATTTTAAAAGGAGTGCATTCCAGCACATCAGTCTGAATTGTCATGTGAAACCTTCATCTCATGCAAAGGGATTGACAGTAGAACAGGGGAAGGGAAGCTGGAATGTGAGTAGGTATCAAATAGTACAGGAAAGTTGAACCCGTGTGCCCTCCTAGTACACCTTTTCTCTTTTTATCTTAATTTAGAGGATTTTTAAACTCTAAAATTATTGATGATGTTTATATAGTAACAGATACGAATAAATAGACTACATAGACATAGATGTGTTTTGGATATTAACAAATATGTAAAGTATTTTTTGATCCTAGATTTTAGTATGAAGTTTTCTCTCTGATCACAAAAGTAAAACAGTTCCACTGTGTGAGACAATAATTTCTAATCATACTCTGCTGCAGATTTTTCTTACTCCATGTTCTGTGGCACAATCTTTCATTTTCAGAGTTCATCAACTTCCAATTAACTTCTGCAAAAGACTTTACATTAATAACCTGTCAGTAATATCAGCACTGTAATTTCTTTTCCTGTCACTTCTACTATGTACCTTTTGAAATTTCCTGTGTTGGACGCTCTCCTTATATGTAGTAGAATTCAACTGTGAAAAAAAGATTTTAATCCTGAAATACAAGTAGAAAAATCACATGAACATTTTAGTATGGTGTCTCCATATCTGTCATTGGTTACTTTCGTTTCAAAACATTTTTCTTTCCTTGTTCTTCTAGTTTTTTTATAAAAATAACGGAATTCTAAAAGACTGATGCAACATAGAAAAATGAAATTCCAAGTAACTGGTTTTCAAATAAATGAGAAAGCAAGAGTGGTAAAGCTGGTGAATCCACAGTGCTCTTTAGCATCACTGAAATTTTTTTCTTGTATGTACATGCAGTTCCAGACAGAGGCTATCAGGAGCCTGCATTTTTCTGCCCACCTATTCAGCATCGCATAAATCACATCCAATTTCCAATATTATACAGTTAGAGCATGAGCAGCTGCTTTCCATCTATATAAATAAATACACTAGTATTTCCAGCAATGCTACAGAAATCATCATAAGAGCACATCTGACAGCCATAAGGGCCATGAAGAAGTTAAGACAAGAGAAAGGGTGTTCACAATGTTAATTACTGGAGAAAATATTTTAACTTTTTGCCTGCCTCAGACCATGAACTTGAGACCATTGCTGGCATAGTTCAGTTTGCATTATATTGTGGATGCAGATGCAAATTTCACTAAACACTACACAAAGATATTAATGCAAGTATGGCTGCAGAATATGAGCATAAAACTACTATACAGCTTGGCAATCAAGAAGTATCACATGACAGGTTGCTATGGTATCTGCAAGCATGACATTTTTATAAAGCAATATTGCAAACAGCAATACAGCATGTAATTCTCTGACCGTTTTTAAACGTGACTGTTACAGATAGTTACTACTTTGAAAATGAAAACAGCTTATTACATTCCGTTTCAGACATACATTTTCTGAAAAATATTTTGTGGTGCTTTCTAATCAGCTGTCATATTCCACAAGGATTATTATCAAGACTTCTGTTAAAGAGAAAGTAACATGCTTTTAAAACAATAGAAATTGGAAGTGCAGAGCATGTCTGGAACTGCTGGCTCTGATTGCTATAAATTGTTTATGAAGTGTCAGTCCTTATTTTCATCAAAAGCTTTTCTTGCAGCAGACATCATGTGTGCTTCAGCATGCAATTTTCTCTCTCCAGAGGGACGAAAATGTACCGCAGTTTACTTTGCTTGGGTTACACTACAGTTTTCTTTTTTTAAAAATTTTTTTAAGGCAAGCACTAGAATATGTCTCTTTCCACTGTGCAACAGCTCCCACTGATCAGCAAGGAAAAATAAATATGCTAAGTGACAGAGCCTGCATGCCGTATCACATATACAAAACCTAGCTGTGCTCAGAGAATGAAAGAAATGGTACCATCCCCCACTGAAAAAGATGCTGCTAATGCAGAGGTTTGTGAGCCATTAAATATTCCTACACTGCAGAGATTTCAGATTATTTCTCCTAATGCCTTACTGAGCTATGTAAGCCTTTCTGAATCTATACTATAGAATGAATATTGTAAGGATTTTCTATGTCCAAAAGCCCCCTGCATTTTTAATAATACTTCATTATGTATGTCACTGTTTGCCACGAAAGTGACAGATACTTTCATTTGTGATTCTTTTAGAAGGTTGGGGCTGTTTCAGGGGTGCATGGTGGGATTAGATGAATAATACCTATTAATAAAAGTAAGACTAAAGCTATTTGAGGAATTCCACAGCGCATCAAAACCCTTCAGCTCTAGTTTAGTAAGCTCAGATGAGCAGGGCAGCTCTAACCAATGTGGTGTCAGGTCTGGCTGGGTATAGGTCCACATGTCTTACAGGGTACAGAACTGAAGTCCAAGAAGCTGCTGTTTCAGTCACAGAAGTATTAACAACAAACCTATCTTTGCACAACGAGACGAATGATCACGTTGCAACAAGCATAACATCTGTCCATTCTCTGGCAAGCCTAAGCTCTCCCCTGTGCCTGTGCCTGCGCTTTGTGTTTGCTGGTGCTGCCTGCGGCTGCAGAGCCAGCCCGGCGCCAGCAGCGCCCAGCTCGTGCCCTCTGCCGGATGCAGCCCCGTCCCACACCCGCGCAGCAGCTGGGAGATGCTCCCACTGCCCCCGAGCCCTGGGGTCCTCAGCAACACAAATTCCTGCCTGAAAATACAAACAACACCCAAACCTAACTAAGGCCTCTATGAAAACAAGAGGATGAGCAATATCCTACCTATTCCCCTTGAGGTCTCTCCCTTTATAATTTTTAGAGTTTTGTATGATGGAAGTAGGACATGTTGTGTCCTTAGAAGTGAAACAGTTTTGTTACAGGGTTGAGACAGGCCAAGATTTGAAAAATCCCAGAATCTTTCCCCTTTTATGTTCCAGTATAGGTTTGGGGTACAGATGGGGGTTTTTTGTGGGGTGGGGAGGGAAGGTGGATGTTGATGACACCTTCACAAAATAAAATACACCTACATTTCTGGGTTAGTAAAAGAGAGTAAAGAAAGTTAAATTCTGAGGCAATTTTAAGGGAGCTTTTCCTATTAGTTTTTCCTTCTCTGTGAGCTGGGATAGTAAGAGAGTGCAGTGTCCTACTGTTCTAGGAATTTCGCTTAATGCTTTGCATAATGATATGTGACCGACCCATTACCTGAAACAACTGTCTTATATCAAAAATAAAACATGGATTTATTTTATACCTACAGGTTAAGGAGGAATTCTGCAAGTCAACTGTGTCTTCCATAAGCTTTTTACCTTCAAGGTATACTGGAATAATTTCAAAGAAATATAAAAGGATACAAATTTATTAAAATATATACACTTTGGAATCCAAAAATATATTACTTTTTTTCTAAAGGACTAATGTTGCATTTGAGATACGAAAACTGGAGTGACTTCATTAGTATGGACTTGGATTATTGGTTCAATAGCCACAACTTCAAAAATAATAAAAATTTTATAGGGTAAAATGGTTTTATAAATCATCTTATATATTTCTGTGCACTACCAAATTAGTAGAAGAATTATTACATAAATATTTTATGCTTATTCCACATATAATTTTTAAGTTAACTACACACCTGTCCAGCACTGACTTAATTATGTTCTTTAAACACCATTTAAGAGTATGACCAATATTTTCTAAAAGTATCTGTATGCAACTCAAAAATTTGACAAAATGACCCAGTCAAAATGGGAATATTTTCTGAATTCTAGAATAACTTCTCTGGTCAGGACAACATCAGCATTTCATTTCATCTAGATGGTGACAAGTTGATATGGATCTAAGTCATGAAGCAACATGTGATCTAGATGTCTAAATCACCTCACTGCTGAAGTGGACCCCCTTAATTTTACCAACCATTACTTGTTAATCTTTATCAACTTCATACAATAAAACACAAAGACTAAAACAATTACATAAAAAGGTTATCTTTATTCTTTTGGGTTGTTAGCAATGTAGTTATTTTTGTTAAAACAACTTCCTGCATGCAGTTCATCAGTACACTATGAGCCAATAATTTCTATAAAAGCAGGAGCCCATCTATATTCTAGTTCTTTTGTAAGAAATGCAAAGTGTTTCACTACCCATTGCACAAGTTCACTATTTATCCTCATGAAGGAAGATTTTGAATAACAGATTATATTTAACAAGTGTTTCGACTGCAGTATGTACCAATAAGCAAAGCAGACAGTGTGTGACTAACTCTGGGGAAAAAGCAATATTTCTATTACTAAGATGACCCTAAAAATCAACAGATGGGATTGTAACATAAAAAAAAAAAAAGCCTTCTATCTTGTTTCACATTAAAAGACCTACCTACAGATCAGAAAAAAATAATTGTACTGTCCATTTCCTTTTAAATTATTCCTTATTAAAAGGTGGTTAAAGTAATTAGCAGAAATTTCCAGTTACACATTGTATTTTAGGTTTCCAAACAGTAAAGTGTCGAAGACAGACAGCAATAAAATAACAACAGGAAGATACTTGTAATTTCTTATAGTAAGTATAAAAAGTTTATAAAATAAAACTATTTTAAAAATAAAAAGAACAGACTTATATTACATTTTTTTCTAGCCCCGTATTTTAAGCCATCTATTTGTCCTGTATATTCCAGCAACTTACTGCATATTTGCTAATTACAACACTCAAACAAAATAAAATCTTTAATAGCAGCAAACTATTGCTTACTGGTATGAGGAATGATGGTCTTGTCAGTTTTTTCCTGTGTACCACTCACATGTCTTCGCATGTTAAACTTTAATAGCTGTAGGATAATAGCAGCAAGCATGCATCAGTTAGAGCTTCCAATTATTCGGACTATTACAGAACATATCGTAATATCTATTGAAATGTTCTAAGCTAACTTACTAGGGTACATATTTGACACATATACAGTAATTAGGTCATTGTTTCTTTGTTTAAAAAGGCACCACTGTGTAAAACAGCTGATTAAATAACAGAGGGTATTTTAATTACATGTATAGTGTCAGCCTGAATGCCAAAAAAAGTAATCTAAACCACAATGCAGGACAAAGTTGCTTTAAGTACATACATCTTTTGGGTCATCTCAGCTCTCTGCAGAAGATTACGTTACAGTGGAAACCTGACTAAAGTGCCATGGGGGTGTCAAAGCCACCTCAGATGTACGTATTTTGTGTTTGTTGCATGATCCATCCTTCTAAGTTGGGAAATTTAAGTCTGAGGTATACATTAAGGTAGATATTTGTCCCCAGAGGTACTCTGCTATCAATTTATACTCATAGCTTTGATTATTTTCCTAAGTGGGATACACTCATGAGAAATAAGAAGTATGGAAGCTACTCATGATATTACAGGGTCAAAAGATACCTCTTTTTATTTTTCATTTGTATACTTTCCTATAGGCAGAATTTGGCATTTGTGGCTTTTCTGTGAAAAGAATTGTTTGAATGTTTCAGGAATTACAAGCTATCTTGTGCTCTGAAAATATTTTTTTTCATAGTTTCCCAATTTTCAGACCAGGAGCTGCATGTAGCATCATTTATTTAAACCACTGTATCTGAGATGGACAGTATAATAAATTAAGAACTACTAAAACGTATTAAAAATAAATGTAATAAACTTAAAAGACTAAGTTACCAACCTATTTTCTGTGAGAATTATTCCCTTGTTTGATGTACTGATAAATTCTCTATCTGGACTCTGTTCTTTTTTTTATAGTTTGCTGCTGATTTGATCTAGGTCCAGAGGTTCAATAATCTGGAATCCTGTTTTTTTGCTTTTAGAAGTGGCTTGAAGAGAACTATACCCATATTATGATGCCATAATTACATATTTCTGACATTTATGTTCCTCTGCACATTAGGAGTATTATTTAGCATTTAGTGTTTATCTAAATAAAGAGCATTTAGATTTTTTTTCTCAGTTCAGCAGAATTAATATAGCAGTATTCGATTAAAGTGAACGAGGTAATGAACAAAAACTGACACACATGGAACACAGACAGACAAAATGTGCACAGTGGATACACTTATTTCACAAAAATACAGGCTAATTAGGAACAATTAAGCGTTCCTATAATCCAAGGAGAAATTCTGTGTCTCCTCTCAATTAGTAACAGCTGATAATCAAAAGTACTGTTTTGCAAGTTTGTTTCCCTGTTACAGACCAAGAGTTTACTAGTGAAGGACCATTGTCTTGGACAGGCACTGACTGCAGCAGTGGGTAAATATGTAAAAACTTGTAATTTTGGCATAATCCTCCAATAAGAGTGCTATTGATAAAAGCGTTATCTTTTCAGGCTTGCAAACATTCATCATGGACAACCTCTCTGTCTTTTACTTTTTATTTCCTCTTCTGTCTTTTCCTCTGTCTTCCTTTTCTGATTTGTCATCTTCATACTTTTCTTTTTCAGGTTTTGTTACAGTATCATAAGAAGGCGGAGCTGTGGTGGATGCAGACATATCCACTTTCTCTGGAGGTGAGTTTTCGCTTAGCTTACCAACAATCGTATCTTTTTGGACAAGCAGATTAACCCCATCTTTCTGATACATAAATGAAAGCTTCTTTACTGATTGTCTTAAAAGATGACATCTGTAAGCACGCTGAATAATAGTGGCAGACACTTCTTCCTGTTTTCGTTTCAATGTGGTTGTAATTGGTTCATAGGAAGCTTTAGAAGGATTGGATGCCATAAACCGATCTTCCATCTGTATTCTGAGGGCATCCATCTCCCCACTTTCCCCCAAAACCCGCTTGGTGAAAGCAAACAGGATGTCAAGGCAGTGAATTCTGTCACCGCTCACCATGGGCAGATCCATTGCAATAAGTTGGACTTTGTTTGGTTTTGCTATGAGAAGAGGTGGATCCAATGAAGCTGCAAAATCTGATAATTTACTATATTCTATGAATTGTGTTGCATCAGGATCATATTTTTCCCAAACCTCATAGAACATCTCAAAGTCATCCTCACCCAAGGGTTCAGCGCTTTCTTCAGTAGCAACACTGAAGTTCTCCAAAATCACAGCAATGTACATGTTCACCACTACCAGAAAGGATATGATAATGTAGCTGACAAAGAAGAAAATCCCCACAGAAGGGTTGCCACAGTCACCTTTCACAGAGCTCCCCGGATGATCTTTATGGGGGTCACAATCTGGCTCCCCACTGTTAAGAATCGGGGCGAGCAGACCATCCCAGCCAGCAGACGTGGTGATCTGAAACAGGCAGATCATGCTGTTGCCAAACGTTTCAAAGTTGAACATGTCGTCAATCCCAACCTCCCTCTTGACATAGGCAAAGTTGGACATGCCAAATATTGCGTAGATGAACATGACCAGGAAGAGCAGCAGCCCAATGTTGAACAAAGCAGGAAGAGACATCATCAAAGCAAAAAGCAGAGTGCGGATTCCCTTAGCGCCTTTAATGAGGCGCAGGATTCGACCAATTCGGGCAAGTCGTACAACTCTGAATAAAGTGGGTGACACGAAGTACTTCTCAATCATCTCAGCTAGAAACATACCTACAAAACATGAAAATAAATAAAGATAGTAACTTTTTAAACATACTTAATACATACTCTATTTTCCACAAAAAAATACAAAAAAACCCCCCAACTCTAGTTGTGGAATTACTGGAAAATATAACTGGAGACAAATTTTATCTGCTACAGATAATTTTAAAATTTTTTCTCAGCATTTATAGAAAATGACCCCAAACAGAGAAGTATCAAAAGTATTAAAAACATATGAAAAGATACACAATTATTGAGAAAGTTACTACTCTAAAGAATGCATTTAATTTCCTAAATAATCAAGACAAATTAAAATTAAGTAGCTCCTCTAACTTGCACAATTTGACAGAAATCAAGCATTAACTACATACCTAGCTATATTTAATTTTGAACATAACCATTTCTTACCTACTATTGAAAGAATAACAACCACAAAATCAAAAATATTCCAGCCAATGGTGAAGTAATAATAACGGAGTGAAAATATTTTGAAGACACATTCACCAGTGAAAAGGACAACAAAGACCAAGTTAATCCAATATAAAACATTTTGCATCAGTTCACTCTGGTCATCTGTTTCTATCATCATTGTGACCATGTTAAGACAGATGAGAACCATAATGGTGATGTCAAATGCTTGCTTTGTTACAATATCAAACACCAGACCTTGGAATTTGTTCTGAGGGGAGAAAAAACAAAAGGTGATTGTATGTAATGAACATCCATTTCTTCCCTCCCATTTCCTTCTTCCACTCCCAAAATAAAGAACAAAGCAAAAGACTGAAAAACCGAAGAAAAACACTGTCCAATAACTTATATGTCAGTTCAAAAATTTCCCTTAAAACCCAGTAAGCTTATATTTCTTCGCATTCTTTCATCCTCTGCTTCCTCAGGCATAATAAATATGAGAGATTTTTTCTGCAGGACACATGTACATTTCAATTCAGAATGAAGGGATAACTTATATTAGGCCTAAACCATTTTAGAGTAAAGTTTTATATGTAATGTACTGTTGTCATTTCTCCCCAAACATAGATGACACAAGAATAGCACATATTCTTACCCTGGGTCGAGGTATAGGCTTTTGTGGTTTCTTGGATCCCAGTTTCTTCATTGCATTGTAGTACTTCTTTTGTTCTTCCGTCATGAAAATGTCTTGACCTCCAAGGTATAATAATAAAAAAAACAAAACAACCCAAACCTGATTACAGACAAGCCTTTAAATCCATTAATTCACAGCATTTCAGAACGTGGTTTTAATGAACCCTTTATTCATTCTTATACATTGTTGCCAAACCCAAGACATAGTAATTATCAAAGATTGTTAAAAATATCTGATCAATCTTGAAGGAAAAATAAAACAAATTAAGGAACAAAGAAAATCCCCAGAACGTCTATCTATTATTTTAAAAAAAATACACACCTGATAAATTCAATTAAATACATACAACCCCTCCCACCCCCCAACTTGTAAAATATAAAGTCCATAGACACTTCTAAATCCAGCATCATAAACTCCACAATGTAAATCAATCTACCAGAAATAAAAAAGCTTCAAAGGTACAAAGATTCACTGTGAGCAGATATGCCTTCAGGTAAAACATAGAAGGAGAAAGAAATTGCCGATTTTACTTTTCAGGATGTACATTTTACCATTTGAGTATAGGTATATCAGTTCAGATGATAATACTTCCACAGTGTATATGAAGCTTGATCATCCCCCTACATTGCACTGACATCATTAGAAGCATGGGTTTACTCTGGAGTTTCCTGTCTGAATACAAGGATATCTAGACAGGTATCTATGTGTAATACACACACAGAAACAGTTGTCAGAAATACAATTTATATTGACAAGGAACTTGTTTTGTTCTTCCACGCATTTATTTGTAATTGCATTCCAGGTATGCATGATATCAAAGCAATGGCATTTGGAAATGATCTTCAGAGTCAGGAGTGATTCTGTGACTTTGCCCCACTGAATGTGTCAAATGTAGCATCAATCTTATAGACAAAGTAATGATAAGGATGAAGTTATGTTTGACTCTTTAAGCTATGGCTATATATTGACATGAAGATTCAGAAGTCAAAAGACACACTCTTTAACAAGCTCTCCTCATAAATCAAATATTCAAGTAAAATTAATTTCTTGGAGAGTAAGCGTTTTGGAAGAAAAACAAGAAGTTGATTTGATAATTATGGTGTTAATGTGCTGTGACTGTTGGAAGATTTCACCCAGTGGGAAATTAAGAACAAAAAGCCATAAAGAAAGTGGGATTGATTTGGGGATTTCTTCTGATGTCTCACAGATGCAATGGCTATCATAACTGAACAAGTCATCTTTGCCTCACTATGCTGTCCATAGGGAGAATATAGGTCTCAGGACAAGATACCCTTGAGGGCCGGTTAGGAAACTGACAGCTAGTAGAACATTGCCTCCCTCATGGGACTAATGTAGTGAGAGCAGAATGCACACAGGAACCACTGAAAAGCACAATTTAACTACACAGAGATACTATATTGCAACATGAGGTATTTTCCCATTCATATCCCAACATGCCCAAATGTCAGTGATATGAAGAAAGAACAAAGACAAGAAAAATACTGCTGCAGAGCCATGAACTGTGTGATCTGCACATTTCTATGAACACAGGGTGCACCTATAAATTCGAAAGACAGGCAACTAATTCTTGCTAATTTGCTACATGAAACTGAAGAATAGCACGTAGATAGAATTTTCTCCAGCCTAATTGTATGTCCAGTCTTTTACTTTCTTGGTGACTTACAGCAGCTTCAAATGTACAAGGGATATATACCACATTGCCAGAAAAAGCCCTTTAGCAGGAACCCTTATCTGCCTTCTCAGTCACAATGATTCCAGTAGACAAGTGTCTGGCAAGTGAACTTAATAAAATTTATAATTACCTTGTTACTGAGTAAGGTCACCTTGTTACATATTAACTGCCAAAAATGCCAATAACATGTATATAACCTTAGTCTTGCTCTCCAAACACGAGAAACAGAACCACCTTCCTGCTAAGCATCAGATGCCCCTGAAGTTTGCTCCAAGGAAGGTGCAAACATTGTGAAGGATGAAGATGCTGACATTTATAGTTCAAATAGCAAGTACAATTTAATCTTCCATCACAGCCTGCATTTTCATCTATTTAAATGTTCCTAGAGTTCTTTCCACAATTCTGTGTTCATTTAAGTAACAGAAATAGCTTAAGTCGAAAAGAAAACCTACATATTTTCAAATGTCACCCATTTTCTTTGTCTTGCAAATCCATTAACTCAATACAGTTTCCCAACCTCTCTAATCTTACAATACAGAGCAGCATTTTCAGCATTCAACTTGTCTGTATTAGTCTCTGTAATGGAGGCCTTCACAATACTGCTATATGTTAGCTCTTTATCAATTTTGAAAGTTACAGTTTTGCATATTCTCTTCTTTCCTGTCTTTTATTTGCTTAAGTGATCTGGACTTTCACATAGCTTGGTCACAGCACTGTATAGAAAAGAAAACCGAAGGCATAACTTTCTGATGGACAACATAATTTTGGGCTGTACAGGGAAGTACAGGGATGTGGAGAACAGAGACACTCAGTGTAAGTTTAAATTACTTCAAATGCCTTATAAAAAAAAGACTGTTCTTTCATCATTTTGAATAAACAAAAACCTAAAAGCTGATTTTTTTTAATCTCTATTACTATGAGAAATTTCAGACACTCTTATTTATCCTTGCATACATTTTCTGAAAGCTCAGTAACAATGTAGTATGGTGAAAATGAAACATGTGGTACTTATCTTCTTTTTTTGTTGGTTGAAGTTATCTATGATGACACCAATGAATAAGTTTAGGGTGAAAAACGACCCAAAGACGATAAAGGCAACAAAGTAAATATACATGTACAGGTTGTCTTCATACTTGGGCTGTTTCTCTGTCTGTGTAACATAGAAAAACAGCAATGCATCACAAATAACAGTTAAGACAAACCAAAGAATCCCAAGCAGGCACAGAAGTTGCATCCAGATGGACAGCAACTCCCTAACAAGGGGATAAACCCAACTCTTTAGGAGCACACTCTCACTTGCCTTATATTTGAACATGAAAATCTATTTAATAGAGGTGTCTGTAATTGCACACATAGCCCTGCCATTCCTCCCCTCTCTGTCTGTCCTCTTTGACGACACTTGACATTTCATGTAGGTCCTACTAAGTTTGACAGAAATGTGCCAATCTCAAAAGCAATTCAGTTCCTATAGATTATATGTAAATCAGGAGCTGGATTGAGGAGAGACGCAAACAAATATCAACATTAAAAGAAAAGCAGGCAAAATTAGCAAATATCTTTTTTGAGATCATCAGAGTCTGCAGCTCTGGATTACCTATTGCAGTGATGCCTCAATTATTTCGGTCATTTTTGACGACAAAGGAAAACTTACTTCCTGATCTGTACAACTGCAGTGACATAAATTAATAGGAAACCAGATCTCATTAGTTTGGATTTTTACAGAAGAATTATTAAATTAGTAATAATTTAAGTAGATCTATGGCTATAAATTTTTTTTTTACCTGTTAAAAATATAAGCATTTTGTGGGCATAGATTTACATAGAAAATTCATCAAGGTTTTAAATTTTAATTTTTTTTATTTTAATTCATTTCAACTGCCATTCAAGAAACATTATTTCAATCTTACATTTGTTTTCCCTCAGTAAATTTTATTTTTACTCAGTAGATTTTATATTGCACTCACTTCTGTAGAATCAACTGCAGCATACATGATGTCCATCCATCCTTTAAATGTTGCCTAAAAACAAATTTTGTTAATATTTTCTATCAAAGATCCAGTTCTGAGAACATTCTAAATAAAACAGTTTCTTCTGCAATGTATTTGTACTCATAAAAATAAAGAGGAATATTAAAAGTCTGGTAAGTTACAAGTGAAGCATTCACAGGAAGTTCATTATGATGGAATACCTCCCCGTAATTCTAAAAAAAACACTGAAAAAATTCTAATCTTCATGGAAATTCATATAAATTCTCTGGGAGATGAGCTGCACTCAATATCAGCATACCAGAGACTGAAATCTATAATAGGGCTCTCAATTCTAACTTTTTGACTACCAAAAAACTGGAGGACTTCTCCAGAAAAAAAAAAAAATCAGCCACCATAGGTTGGCTGATTGTTCAGACAGAATACAGAAACAGTCCTAGAAGAAACTCCAGAAGGTAAGTAGTCCCAAGAAGTCCAAAGAGAATAATCAAATCATACAATGGTTTGGCTTGGAAGGGACCTTTAGAAATTATCTAGTTCAAGCCATTTGCCATGCATAGGGATGCATGTCACTGCATCAAATACTTCCAATGATGGGCCACAGCTTCTCTGGCCAACCTGTCTCACTGCATTATTACTAAAAATAGAAATAAATCTTCCTTATATCCAGTATAAATCTACCTTCTTTGAGTTAAAAAACATTGACATTTGTCCTGTCACTACAGGCCCTGGGAAAAATTTCCCCTTGCTCTTTCTTATAAGCCCTCTTTAAATACTTGAAGGGACACAAAAAGGTCTCCCTGGAGCCTTCTTTTCTCCAGGCTGAACAACCCCAACTCTCTCAGCCTTTCTTCAAAGGAAATGTGTTCCAGTTCTCTGATCTTTTCCTTGGCTGTCCTCTGGACCTCTAGGAGGCCCGTATTTCCTTGTTCTGCTGAGGTCTCATGAGGATGGAGTATATGGGAAGAACGACCTCTCTCTATCTGTTGGCCACTCTTCTTGTTGGCCAGCCCAGGATATGACTGACTTGGCAATCAAATCCTGTGCAATCACATGCGAGTGCACATTGCCAGCTTGTGTAAAACTTTTTTCCACCAGAATTCCCAAAACCTCCTCTGCGGGGCTGACCTCAATCCATTCATTCTCCAGCCTGTACTGATACTGGGGATTGCCCTGAACCAGGTGCAGGACATTCCAAGTGCCCTTGTTGAACTGCATGAGGTTCATGGAGTTCAGCCTTCAGCTGGCTGAGGTCCCTCAGGCTGGCATCCCCTCTAAGCCTATCACCAAGCTCAGCTTGGTGTCACCTGCACACTGCTGAGAGTGCACTCAATTCCATTATCGATGTCATGGATGGAGCTATTAGACAGTACCAGTCCTCATGCAAACCCTTGAGAGACACCACTTTGTACTGTTTCCTCTTGGACACTCAGCCTCTGACTGTAAGCCTCTCGACACAGCCATCCAACCAATTCCTTATCTCTCTAGCAGGTCTTCATCAAACTTACTCTGGCATGCTATGATATTGAGGGCAAGAAAGGTGTCAAAGATATGTTTACTGCCATCATTACATAGGTGAACTGTACATGCAAGATATGTTACAAATGCTAAAAGCACTGCCACTCTCCAAGCTGGTAATTTATGCAATTGCCTAGAGCTGTTTAGCAAAAGCTACTGTTACCCCCCGAAGCAATCAGATGGCAGCCTGCAAGCACAATACTAAATACTCAACTCTACCAATCAGAAATTTTTAAAGACAGAATAATTACCAATTGCTTATGAGTACAAATAATTTCCCAGAAGAAGTTTGTCCAATGAACTAGATTATGAATATATGTTTGTCTTATTGGCAATTTACAGATGCTGTCTCCAAAAAAGGCTCGAGCTGAGAAATTTTGCACTAGTAAATTCTGCAACTCTTAATCTGGAGTTTAAAAATAAGCTAAAAGCTTTCTCAAAAAACTCACTTGGAAATAACAGAAAGTGACTGGAGTGGGACTACTAATAATAAAACAGGCAAAGAAGAGAGAGGAAGAAGTAAATTTAAAACCTTTATCTAAATCAATAATTTACTCTCTTCTTGTTTGAAGATCAGATAAGCCCTAGAACATATCTATGACAACCATGGTAAAAATATTAGTCAATATGCCTTAACAGACAGAGCAAATAAAAGAAAATTAAACCTAGCTGCACTTTTTGACCAGATATTTTAACTATATACTGTATTTCTGTAGAACTTGTAAAGGTACTAGCAGTTGGGTGCGAAGGAACTCTGTATCTATCAGGTGAATATTAGGTATTTCTCCTCTTCCAAAATGGCCAGAGGACATATCACATTTTTACCATAAGCAACATTCATTAGCTTCACAGAACAAAATTATAAAGTGAAATACATATCCACTTATTTATTTTAAAATAACATTGAAAATTACAGAATTAAATGATACTGCTACTAGAATTAAAGCTGGAAAATTTATGCACTCACCACTTGAAGCAGAGAAAGATAACCAACTGCAACATTATCAAAGTTTACTTTCACATTTTTCCACCGAACACCTCCAGCAGTCCTTCTCATATTTTCACACATACTTTTATTACTGACTTCCTGTGGTGTGAGCATCTTATTATTTGTGGTGTTAACACAGTAATAGAACTTGCCAGCAAACAAATTTACTCCCATGATGCTGAAAATTAGCCAGAATGTAAGACAAACCAGAAGTACGTTCATAATGGATGGGATTGCTCCAGTAAGAGCATTCACAACCACCTAGTCAATAAACACAGAAAAAAAAAATTAAAAACAACACAAGGATTATTTTTTTTACATCTAGAAAATTATTTAATGTAAAACATTACATTACACTGAAGTAATGCAAATAGAAAAGGAGTAATGCATGTAAATATAATCAAACATGCTACTGATGGCCTTGCAAACAGACATGCAATTAGTGCTCCTCCATGATTTCTTAATTTGGCATATTTTTATGGATTTGTTTTACACATTATTTCTTTTATTTTCCTTACCCTCATGCCTTCAAATCGTGACAGAGCTCTTAGAGGTCTCAAAGCTCGTAATGTTCGGAGGGATTTAATTGCACCAAGTTCTGAGAAACCAAGGGCATTAGCTACTAAGCTAACCAAGGAGACCTAGAGGAAACAAAACAAAAAACAACTTTTCTTTTTTAACTAGCTTCAAAACAGAAATGCCTCAAGGGGGGAAATTTTGATCTGGATATTGGGAAAAAAATTCACAAAGTCCCTAATCTTTCAGCACAAATAAACTGAAAAAGAGAAAGAAGAAAAAGAAAAAAGGAAAAAAATTAATCTAACATTGCATGTAAATTTTAGAACAATTGAAACAAAAACACACTTTAATCTATAATACTATCATGGATATGTATGTATGTGCAATTTTATTTTAAAAAAAAAAATTCTTCCTCTCTGTGTTTGATCATGGCTTGGACAACTTGTGATACTAGCTATAAACTTTTACATATAGAAAGGCTAAATATAACATTAGAAAATTAGAAAATTCAAAAGTTGTATTGCAAAAAAAGAAGGGAAAATATTTAAAAAATGTCATAATGCACGTGAGACAGAATCCCAACCTCATCTTCATTTCAACTTTCTCTCCTTGTAACTAACAAACAGGGTAATTGCAGAAAAGCCCATTGTTATCATAAGCTGGAAACATCTTACTTTCTATTTTTTAAATAATTTGTGGTTTAGACAATTAATCTGCCTTGAGATTTCCTCTTTTAACATTATCACTTTTGTGGAAGAAAGGGTTTAATCCACAAGAATTTTTGAAACCTTCAGTACAGCTGGATTAACAACTCAAAAGCTGATTTTCCTGCTGTTTTCTGGTGAAAGCCAATGACTTGCGTCCTCACTGAGTCTTCCACTCCAAATGGCTGTCTCCTGTTGTGTTTACACGAGGAAGCCTTCTGCAGATTTCTTTCCTCTAAGAGTAGCTCAGACAAGCTGCCAAATACTACACAATCCCATCTTTGTTCTTTCCCATGATGCCATTTGTACTTGCACATGGAAAGATGAGCAAAACGAGCATTTATATTTGTTTCAGGGCTAATTATCCATTTCTAAAATCACTGTAAACATACAATAGGTAGGAATTTCTGTTTGTATACTGTAACTTCTTTCCCAAGCAGGGAACAGCTGGAGAGTTTAGGCTGATAGTTACAGAACACTTTGCCTAAAAAGATCCTGTAAAATGTTGTCTTACTTTAAGAATTTAACTTGACTGGTACAGGTTGGCAAATTTGTTCAGTGTTTAGCTGGATAAAGGCATAGGACAGAAAGATAAAACAGTGATCTATTTAAGCAGTTGAGGGCAGCACCACTGTGCTAAACCAGCAGGTAAAATGGCAGCAGCAAAAGAAAGAATTAAAGTTCCTTTCTGCCAGCTGAAAACAATAAATAAGTCTGGCAATAATGTCAGAAAAAGCTAAGCAGAACACCACGACTTTAGGGGTTGAGAGGGGTGGGTTTGCAATACAGGAGGATCAAACATTGGAAGCGGATTGCTAAGTAAGGCATTCTCCATTCATAACAGGGTATCAGCCTGAGTGAGCAGTCTAATCTAACCTTGAGGGTAGAGCTAATTGGAAGCCTCTGAAGGCGCCTTCCAATATTAAATTGTTATATAATCTGCTACTACAGAGCCACAAAATGCAGACACACTAAACAAAAGATTAAGATGGCTACATGAAAGCACTAAAATCACTGAAATAAAATGAAGAGCCCATACCTACCCATATGGATGTATGGTATGCCTAATATGAAGAATTGATCTTAAAACTCAGTTCAAGATCAACATATCCCAATACAGGCTTGTAGAAAGACACTAATTCTGAATACTACTTACATAGTAATAAATTTATTTATTTCTATTTAAGTTTCTTTCTTTTTTACCAATGACAATTCTAATGGAAAAAATGCAAATTTAAGTATCACAAGTATAAGTATACTGTCTGGGATTCATAATAGGAAAAGAGTCTAAAACATGGCATCTACAATTGTATACAAAGGTGACAGAATCTGTCTAGACGATCACTGCTGATTTCCCATTAATTACAGAACTGTAATTTTTCCTTTAACATTTAAGTTACAGTGAAGAAAAATCAGAATGCTATAGCACCCATAAAAAAGCAAATCACTCAAAGACAGTCTTAACTTTCTTTCCTTTCATGTGCTGTGCGTATCTTGTTTGGAAAATTTAATCTTAAGAGAGGACCCTTATACTTGCTAAGTTTGTTACAGATCAGTACATCTGTTCTGGAAATATGTTGACTTTATACTTGTGCGTAAGTATAAATTGTGAGTTTACAACAGAAGAAATGGAGTGGCCACGTAAGTAAAAAGCAGGAAATTGCATTTCCCAGAAAAATCACATCACATGTTATTTCATGTTACTGAGGTAGTCCATCTGCTCAGAATGGGGATTCACTAAACAGAGAAACACAGTTAAATGAGGAAGACAAATAACAAACTCAATTTGTGCCTTTCTCTCAAAAAAATGTACTTCAAAAAGAGCATTAGGTAAGTTTCAATTCTACTGACAGGGGACAAAATTTCTGTCCTAGATTCCAGATACCATCCAATTAATAGAGTTTTCTTTTATCCGTTTATTGATTTTCTACTCCAGCATCTTTGCAAAAAGAAAGAACTCCTTTAAATGAGCATATCATCCAATGTCACTAATTTAGTTTCTTTGGAATGCAATTTCACTACGAGTTATTTATGTTATTGTTAAAAAACAATTCTCCCCTGCAGTTCTTTGCCAGTGCCTCATTATGCCCAGGATTAACCACCCTACTCCATGTGTTCACTTAAATTTCCCTTTCCTTTCTTGTTCCTCCTTGTGGTCTGTTGCCATATCCAGCAGACTGAAGTCGAATCAGTTGATAGTGGTCCCTCACCAGCTGGGACCCCGCATAGTAAAACACAAAACACGTGGTGTCAATGATAGCACAAAGGCAGATTTTAGTTACGCACTGGATAATTGCAGTAGGACCTTATTCACCAGTATGTAAGTTTCTGTTCCTTTAAACCAAGTTTATATTATTCACTGCATATATCTCTTTCAGATTGAAGTTACATAAAATGACCTGCCTGAACAACAGACACAGGCTACGTAGAATGTATAGTACCTACATCAACAATCAGGAAGTCCAGCCAGCACCAAGCATTAGTGAAGTAAGTCTGAAAACCATAGGCCACCCATTTTAGCACCATTTCCAGAATAAAGACGTAAGTAAAGATTTTATCAGCATAGTCCAGCAGGATTTTTATAGCCTTGTGCTGTTCAATATGTATATCTTCAAAAGCCTGTGAAGAATGGGTTACATATCAGTCAAATATTGGAAAGTCTTTGCAAATTAAAAATTAATCCAGAACTAAAGGAAAACAGCACAGTCAAATCACCTTCAGCTTTAGATATTTTACCTTGAAAAACCAAAACAGCAGAAATTACAATTGCATTCTTTCTGCATATTAGATTTTATCATTGTGTGAAAACAGAATTACAATATAGTGTCTGAAGTTGCCAAAAAGGTTTTTAGAAATTTCAGTAATAGTCAACACAGAATTACAATTTTTCACCCTGAAAAGCCCAGCCAGGTTCAGTCAGAAGACAGTGTCATTATTACATTAACTTCAATTAACAAAAGAGACCAAATATTATGTTGATGATCTTTAGCGAATTTCAGTCTTAGGTGCTGATGGCAAGGTTTTAGTAGTGGAAGGCTGTAGGTGTGGTCACTGTGAGAAGAGACCAGGGGGCTGCTTTTTACCAGCTCCACCACAGATCCAACACTGGAAACAGGTCAGCACAGCAGAAAGGGTAAAACACAGCATGGAAGTATGAGGACTGAAGGAAAAAAGTGAGAGAACCTACCCTGCAAACACCAAGGTCAGAGAAGGAAGGGAAGTATGTGGTGCTTTAGGTGCTGGAGCATAGACAAAGAAAATGTATAGCAAATCCTATGTCAATCAGCAACCAAAATGAACCCAAGCTTTATGAAGCACTAAATGTCACTAAGAATAGTATAAAGAAATTGAAAAATTCCCAGGTAACAGTCCAGAAACACTGAAACTATAACTATAATAAAAAATTAACTAAGAACATGATGAATTCAGTGTCTGCTTTTGGGGACAATTTTAATATGAAGTAGAATAATTGTTTCACGCATACATTTCCTTTTTCGTGATTTTTATAATTTCTTAAGATTTTTAGTGTAATCCTTTTCATAAACACACACACCACCTTGTATTCATCAGAAGTTCACCTAAAAATTTTAATGTAATGTAAATTAAATGTAATACCCCAAATATTCTGGGAATTTACTTCCCTTTCAATACAGCTTTGTATTTTTTTCTTAATGAACACATATGTGTTATAATACTAACTTTGATAAAACATTTTTATAGGTACTGTTTCTGTGGGTGCAAGCTCTACTTACCAGAGCACCACTGCTGAGAAGAATCATGAAGACAATGAATGATTCAAACCAGTTGTGCTCTACTATCTTGTAACAGGTTTTTCGAAGGTTCCACCAAATTCTTCCTTTTCTGCTCTCCCTACTGCCTTTACAGCATTTAAACTTCCGTGTACAGCCTAATAGCACAAAAAATAACAAACTCTTATACAGTAGAATTTTCATTATCCTGAAAGATCAAATCATTTTTACCTAGCTCCTGTTTCATGAAATTCAAGCTACTTCATGCTACTCATGCAACTTATCTTTCAATTTTATACGTTCAATGTAGGAAAATTTCAGGGTACACCATTTGTTCTCTACTTTGATGCTACATCAAGCTTATAGCAAAGGACAGTCATCTAACTGATAATTAATTTAACTGATAATTAAAGAACATATGCAAATTGTCAGGGAGTATAAGCAGAGAGCATACACAGAAACTTGCACATTAACTTTTTCAAGAATACAGAAGGTTCTTTTACCAGAACTTTTGCCTTTTAGATAAGGCTCAAATAAATCAGACATAAATACTATTTTTATTGATTATACTGAGGAACAACCGCTGCTTCAAGGGCTGACTAAGGATACCTCTTTACATAAACAAATGTTTTAACAGGAGATTACGAGAGCTTTTCCAATGTGATACAGATTTGTGGCAACTGTCCACAGAATTTTGTCTCACCTTGGAGAGCTCCCTACCTTATCATGGGGCCTCAAGGCATGGCTTTCAATGACCCTCTGTACCTGCCTAGCCAAGAGAAGCCTCCTTAATTCTTTAAAAATTATTAATCACATAGAAACATAACCAAGTTGACATGACCTTAACAGGTCCCAAAGGCATTCTGGTTTTCCTCTGAGTGTCATTAAGTTAATTTTTTACAAATAAGTTCTGCTACATTTCATAATCGCAGAAAAAACAGCTAAGACTGTGAAGAACATGAACTACCTTACCTTCAACTACTCAATATGCTTACATTATGAAAAAATTAATCTTATGCCCAATAATTAACAGATACCACATGACACAAGGATAAGGAAGAATTGTAATATAATGTCAAATTATTTGAGAAATGCACCTTTTTTGTTGATTTTTTTTAAAATTAAGAACTTGATATAGTCAATACAGCCCCACATTGCAAAACAATTTTGGTTTTTTAAAGATCAGTAAAATAATACAAAGGACAAGAGTCCTGTCCTAAATCAAAGGTGTCTTCAAAATATTAAACCAAAAAGCATGGACAGGATAGAAGAGCTAATCCTGGAACATATTTGTTTTGAATTATTTTACTCATGATTTAAAAGCAAATTAAAATCTGTAATATCACAAAAAAAAAAAAAAAAGAAAAAAAGAAAAAAAGAGAAAAAGAAAAAAAGAAAATTCTATTTCAGTAGTTTCCTAAAAGATACATACAGAACTAAAATAAATCAAAGCATTTAAGGACATGCAAGAATGCTATTAAGACTTCTTTACTTAAATAGATATATAGGATCTCATTCACCTGTTTTAACCCACAGTCTATTTATACACCTTCTCCCCCCATTAATGGTGTAATGTCAACAAAATAATTTTGAGTCAAACTTTCCAAGATCTGAATCACCCCCTGGATTGCTTTCTAGCACTAGGAAGTGACCATGAGTAATCACATGATTCCATTTTGAACTTCTCACTGGAGCGGAGTGGTTTGAACTTGCAGATTTCACAACTGACAAAGCAATTAGAATCAACAGAATTACTGAATGGAGAATATTTCACCTACTACTGACTGAGAATAAATTTATAGAATTGTCCCTAGTGGCTATTTTAAAATATTATAAACGATCACATGCACATATATTGAGCTTTGCATCACACAAATAGTACTTCAAAGACTTCAGTACAACTATCTGCAACAGGCAAAATTAATCATACCCTAAGACTTGACAAACTAGGATCAGACTGCTGTAGCAAATAGCTTCCTTGAACTGCCAATCTTTGTTCCAAACAAGAAAAACATAACTGCTAGTCCCAGATTTTATTTACATACCTTCTGTAAAGCATGCCTGTAGTTCTGATGCTTTTTCTGATTCAGTTTCAGTTTTTTCTTCTCCAAAGACAGCTAAATTAACCGTACTTCCTTCTGAAGAGCTGGAAAAATCTAGCCTCTGAAAATAAAATTCAATAATATTTTTACTTTATTAATATTTACATTTTTAGAAGTGTAATTAACTAAGCATGCAACACCATGTGCCAGTAATAAGAAGAACAATATTTGTCACTAGAAATACAAAAAAACACCCACATGTAGCAGTCAATGCTGTTGAAATGTGCATAAATCATCCACTTTCTATCTAGAGATTGCAGGGCATAATTATGGAATCTTTAATGAAATTTCAGAATTTCTAGTCTAAATATGTTATTCATCAAAGTTAGCTGTTACTAAGTTGATTTGCTGATACATATTCTATTCATTTTGCTTTCTACTATTACTTTCTTATACATTTCAACTGGCATTAATTTGCATTCTTTTCTGCCAATGCACATATGCAGTACATTGTGCATTCTGAAACTACCCATTACTCTGGTACACATACCTGTACAGTCAACACCCAGAAATAATTTTTGTGGTTATTTTTCTTTTAAATAATTTTATGTACATCACATTATTAAAAAGACTCCCAAACTTAAAACCAAAGACACACATAAAAACCCCCAACTAATACAAGAAAAAGTCTTAATTTATTATTTTGTAATCTGCCTGTGTATTGCAGGAATCTGGACATTTTAAGGGAAGATGTGGTGTCCTGTACACTTAATTTAAGTATGAGTACCAAACTAAATCAGAGTAGTTTTGGTCACAGCATTCTCTGACATTTTACAATGTTATTATCAAGAAGTATATAACATCAGTAATGAAGTCACGCAAATAAATGTCTGTAGGGAATGATGTAAGCACGCTTTATAAAACAACCTTGATCTTGTCAAATCAACACCACTTTTCCTAATTTGGTTAGATTTGCATGATTAAGAGATTTAAGACATAAATGCAGACAAGTCAGTATCCAATCAAGTTGTATTTACACCTCAGCTGTGAAATGTGAAAGGACAAAATTATTTTGGTATTAAAAAATATTTTTTATGTTTGTGAAAGAAGACAGACAATAAGATAACAATAAGTAACCTAGTGTTCTGCATTAACGTTAATTACCAATGGTTTTTTATACTGCCTACTTTGCTGTTACTTTACAAACTGATTATTTGGAATAGAACCCCCAAATTATCAATGCTTACTGTAAACTTGTATTTTCTCTTTTAGTAACATTAATTTCAAAATAGCAATATTCACAGCAAACACTTTTTCCGATCACTAATTCTACCGAACCCAAGGATAGCACTATATGCCCTCCACAATTCTATTAGCATGCTGCTTTCATCATTCCATGACATAGCATATATATTGCAAAATGTTGCAGTGGTGGTGAGTAAACTGAAATATTTAAGTAAGTTAAATTATTAGTTTTAAAAAATATACTTTTTAAGAATAAAGATGTTTTGTATCATATTACTAAGAAAAATTTTAACCATTGTGAAGTACCCTGGGTAATTTGAACTGTAAGCTTAGTACACTTCGAGCAGATGACATGAATTCAACTGAAAGTATAAAAGATGAACAACCACAAACACAAAAGGAACGGAAAAGAATCAATGTGTTTAGAACACGAAGTTATATATCTCATATAATTCATGGTAGAATAATCGGAGATTAAGAGTTTTTTAAAATTTATTTTTAATTACAAAAAGCAATTTTCATTACTCTAGAAATAAAACCAGAGATTCCATTAACTATTTTGATATAAACCAGGTTGCCTGGTTTAGCCCGGTTCCATCTTTCTTCTATGACATTGTAGGGTATAATCCTACTGCCTGAAGAGTTACAGACCTATTTAAACATCGGTTCTCTTTTGTATGTGAGTGGCTCATATTTTTCACTAAGATGTAGGTATCAAAAAACAACAACAAAAAAAAAGAGATCGTAAAAATCAATATTCATAGAAGAGCTTCCTGCTATGATTAAAAAATTAGAAAGCTAGTTTCTTTGCTATTTACATTTCCAGAAGTCTAACTGATGTGGCGAATCATTGCAGGAAGAAAACTTTTAGGAAAGACAGAAATGTTCATCCTTCACCTCCCAGGGCCTTCAGCTGATGCTCAGAGTTTACCAAACAGAGGTAAGAAGGCCACATTGTACGTACACTAAGCACTGGGTTGAAGAGCTCAACCGATGTACTCAAAAGTTAATTAAGAGTTTTGATGTTTGCAAATCTGCAGCTAAACAACTCTTCTTAGAGAAAACTGCCTCCATATAATATCTTTTTTTCTTTTTTACTGCTGGCAGTGATAGGCTATTCAGACTTTGAATACATTAGTTACTTCAAGATAAAAATCTCCCATATTTTTATCAGGTCAAAATTTTATGCTTTTGACTTTTTTTTCCCCTGAAGGATGCAAGGTACCACGGCACAAATACTTCCATGGATAATACTACTACTACAAATTGTCCCACTGAAGCCACTTATGATTGCTTGAAGCAATTAGAGTCAATCTTTACTGAGCATCACCATTAAAATAATAAATGAAAAGTTTCAGATAATAACTTTAAAGAAAACTCTATAAAAAGAGCTAATAATAGGCAGCCACAGATTGTTCACATGATGCTACCTACTATTGAACTCATATGTCACTGAAATAGTAAAGGAAAGTCTGGTAGGTTTCCCAACCTCTGAAGCAAAGAGCAATCGTACCAGTAATACAGCTCTTAAGAGAAGAAATAAAATGGAAACATTGCCTTATGTAATTAAAAATCAAAACCAAACAAACTCACAGGATGACTCTGCTACATACTGTCGTCTTTTCATTTAGGAAGGATCTCTCTCTCTCTCTCTCTCTCTCTCTCTTTCTTTTTAGTTTAAGGCAGGAGCAGTGTCACATAAACAATATTCACCAAATAAGACTGATCCCCTCATACTTGGGACCACTAGGATGGGATATTACCACATTCTGCTCTTCCCTACTTAATTGCCTTTTCTAAAATGGCTTAAAAAAATCCTTAGAATGCTATTTTCCTCTCCCTTCTGAATAGCCTACCGGCCCCCCAGACACAAAAGAGAGACCTACATATTTCTAATATATAATACAGTGCAAAAGAATACACAAAAGATAATGCAAGATTCCACACCAAAATCACACAACCAAATTTATATTTGGAAAAGGACTACCTCAATGATCCCTAAATGGCAAAAAGGACAACTGCCCAGCTATTCAGAAGAGATAATCATGAATGAGAAATGCATAGCTTGTACAATTAAGGTTGGTTTTATGGTTCTGGGGTTCCTGAATTTAGAATTTTGGGAGTGTAGTAGTTCCTATTTTGTCTTTTTACCAACTGTTTAATTTTATCCTTATCCTGAGTTTTCCTATTTTATATTTCTTTCTTGTTTGAACATCCTTATTTACATAATTTTTAACCATCCAGATCTATTTAGACACTTACATAGAATTTTTGATTAAAATTATGTTTTATGTCTGTCTTTATAAAAATTAAGCAACTGGATTCAGTTCACAAAGAAACAAAGATTTATGATGAAGAACAAAACTTACATAAATGATTCCCTATATTCCAACCTTACAGACATATACAAACTTCCTGACTAGAATATAACTAAATCATTACATCCATAGTCGAAGGAATTATGCCTATGTAGAAGAAAATACGTTTGATTGTTCCTAAGAGTGTATCTTTCATCCTGTATTTTAGCTTCTCTTGTATGAGAAAACTGAAATGTGAATTATAAAAACATTGTGAACAAACACAAAACAATTTATATCAAAGATAGAAACATTTTAGCATACAAGTAACTGTATATATATAATATTACAGAGGCATTGGTCAAATGAATGTGATCCGAAAATGCTCATATTTACATGACAGCTAAAAACATGGTACAACAGATGAACAGAAAACATCAAGTGAGGAAGACCCTTCCATTTCCATAAAATCATAGGCTGTTAACCTTTTTTAACATTGGAAAGTGCTGATGCTTAATAATTCAGTTAACAACAATAAAAACTTACTAAGCATGCAGGTTATGTCACAGAAATAGTACAGAAAATACCGAAGATGTAACAAGGAGAGAAGAACATGGTGGTGTTGCCCTCAATCATGCTGTGATGTGAGTCATGGGACTCAGCTTACAGAGCAGCTGGGAATGTTCCCACTACATTGCAACATATGGGGAAAATTATATTGTAGCTGAGTAGCATGCAGGCCAATCAATCTCAAAAGTGACCATATATGTATGATTTTTTTAGGTAACCTGTGAAAACATGCTGACACGTTGCTCTGCCTGGTTAAAAAGCACCAGATCTGCATTCTTGACTGATCCAGCTTGATTTTACTCCTGTGAGAAGAATGGTACGCAATGAAGTTAAGACATGGTACCCTTTCAGTTGTTTGAGTTCTGGAAACAGAAGTGTGGATTCCTACTTACTTAAAAAATGTGTTTTCTAGATATGTCATACATTTGCAAAACATAACATTTTTACCTTTGGATTAGAGCTTCAAGCATATCCAAATATACAATGGAAGAGATAAGATTAGCAGAATATCTGAAGTTCATAGAAGTATACTGGACTTGGGCCTGAACACAGATAACAACCCACAAACAAAAAACCAAACCACCACCAAAAATTCCACCACCCTCAAATCCTTCTCCTCCTCCTTATACAAAAAAAAAAAAAAAAAAAAAAGC
>VZTX01007008.1:312505-364886 GCA_013400915.1 Pardalotus punctatus
AAAAAAAAAAAAAAGCCCAAACAAAAAAGACATACAAATACCACTATGCACATTACAGCTTTAAGTATCCTTTAAATTGTATTAATTAGACCTTTAAAATAACAGAAATATATTTCTCCTTTAATTTTATTTTCGAGATTATTCCTAGCCTTCACTGGACACTAAACAGGATACATCTAGGTTGTTTCTTTCAGAAAGAAGCTGCAGGCAAAGCAAAAAGTAAATCATACCATGTCAAACATGGAAACTTCTTCATAAGCAATTTTTCTCAGCATCGTTAAATGTTTAACTTGATGATTTAAAAATAAGTTCCCAACAGTTTAAGGTGCATTATGGATTTTAGCAGACATATAGTAATGAAAAACAAAACCCCAGGCTTAGCAATGAACATACAAGTTCATCAATTTGTCTTCTGCTATAAATCTAACCTCACTTTTTACCAATGACTTTTCAAGATTTATCAAATAATGTAGCTATGTAACAACTCCAATATAAACTGCTCCCATTTCAAGGGGAAGTCTGAAAGAAAGAGCTGAACTAGTCTACAAAATGAAAGACAATTTTCTTAGTGACTATGAACTAGTGTCCATGAAATAGGGGGCAATTCTCAGCCACTTTTCCAAATCTGAGCGTGTCAAAATTGATACTAGGTAATAGTATCTTATAAACAGCTAGTGGTTATGTTTCATCTTGAATATCAGAGGCAAGAAGGCATAGATTTTGTCACGTAATTCTAAAATATAAAATAGTGAAGAACAAGGTGTCTTCAACTGAAGGGTAATTTCCAAGAAAGTGTTAGATCTAAAGTTAAATTACCTGGATTCATCAAATATTCCTTCCACAAAACCAAGTTTTATTAAAAAACCAAGAAATCCAATATCTTTTAGTCAGATTAATAATATGTAAAAGTTGTAGTAGCCATTTAGCAAACATTATAGCTTCGTTACATAGTGCAGTTAATATTTTAAACAGGTTAAGAATACTGTTTGCTTTGCTTTAAAGAAGCCTCTTAGTAATCTAAGGTCTTCTCAACTGAGTGGTCAATGTAATATGTGGAGCAACGGAATCTCCAAGAAGCAGATGGAACAGATCAAGTGTCAGGAAAAAAGCTACTGAAATAAGAAAAGTACGTGTAATACTATTGAACATTGTACTCTGCAATAAAAGAAACACCTAAAGAGTACCTTATTACACCTTTCTAAATTTAACTTCACTACACTTTGTGTTTACAAACTTATTTTCTAAAATTTGGAAGTAATATTGGCAAATTAATTGCCAGTTCAAAACAAAACAACTAAAAATATAAAAAGCCCACAACCAATCAAAAATCTCCCAGACTCATCAACTGAATGCTCATCCAATTCAACCACATAAAAAAAAACCAAAACCCAAAAAAACAAAACAAACCAGACAAAGCAATTCAGACTGGAGTACAGCTGTCTGCACAAGCGGCGATATTCTATTTATGTCCTCGTGTCTTCAGGTGCCAAAGGTGGTGATACCAGACCCAGTCTGCTCGAGCCACAGATTGCAATTTGAATTTTTAGAGTCTTTCAAAATCCTGCCGAAATCCATGATTTTGCTTTTCCCCTCAGTCTGCAGGTGCTGACAAATGGCTACTTTTCTAGGGCTGACCCAGTATAAAATCAGGCAGTTGTCTTGGAAGTGACTGGTTCAAAATTCCCACAAACAAGCAAGAAATTAGTATTTTTTCCTTCAGTAATTTTATTTTTTTCTTGAGTTTTTAGTTGATCCATTCACCTTATAATACAAACATTGCTGCCTTGGCTTTCCCCCATCATTTTGAGTTCAGAACTTGAAAACTGTTGTCACTGCTCTCATTAGCCTGAGTCAGCACCTTTGTTAAGCTTATCCAGTAAAAGTAATGCTGATTTTCCTCAAAGAATATTAATATTCTTTATTAATATATTCTCTAATATTTTTAAATAGCAGTTTACTTACATTCTTACTTCACAGAAATATTGCAATTATAAAAAACCTCAGTCTTTTGACACTGTTAATTCTGTACATATATACTACTTTCTGTATTCAACTAACAATTTTGTAAAATTTGTTTTTCAAAACTTTTTGTAAATGGATTCACATAAACTTATATAGTTCTGCCAGAATTCCCTACTCTCTTGATCTCCACTTTCCCACTTCAGATTATTCACTCTCAGTATAGTCCAAGAATTTGAGTTACAATTCCTTTGCATTTCTAAGCAGGAAGAATTACACTAGGAAACAACACAGTTGGTATAATACGTTCATCCAAAATATAAATTACTTAAATTTTACCTGCTTGCTTTCCTCCAAATCTGAGTCACTGCTAAACTCTTCTGTATTCAGATGTTCAAAATCAGATTCTCCAACAGCTATTGGTACTGTAACAGTAAGGCTTGGGTTGTTTAGGAATGACGTATAATCATTGCCACCTATTACAGTGGCCATTCCATTCTCATTTTTGAGATAGTTCGTATCTATCCTCAGGTCAGTGATGGTACAGTTGGAAATGCAATGGTCTCTCTCATCATTCAACTGATCTGTTACTGTTCTTTGATTTACAGCAGCTTGTTTTCCCAAACAAGACTTTCGGACACATTCACCTACTTTTTTCTTCACATAATCTATTCCCTTCTGAATTCTTGCAACAGCAATCTGCAGGTTGTTCATTTCATTATCATCCTCTGTAGCAGTAAGGTTGTCTGAACTAAATGAACTCAGCAGCAAGGCCAGAAAAAGATTCAATACCTGATTTAAAAAAAAAAAAAAAGCAAAGACAACAGAGCTGAATTTTTTTCATTATTCATTCACATGCTTCTTACGAACCCATTATGAGCACAGGCCTTGTGTTTTCCCTCACAGTAGATGATTCTGAAAGTACACAGTAAATAAAATGCAAATGCAATTTAAGCACAACCTTCTCTATACCTCACCATGGGATTTTGTGGCTTTGCATTACTTATGTTTCTAGAAGGCCAGAAATTAATAATTCTTTGGTACTGTCTGAATAGATTCAACGTTTACTTTTCTGACAAACTGAAGCACTCTGCAAAAGAAGACATAACTTATCTGGGCAGAAAACACATTTTCTACATGCTGGTCCAAACTCACAAAAACATTTTGTTGCATGCGACTTAAAAAATGAGGAATGCACCCTGTCTTTTAACGCCCCAAGTCATCCTTTTCCCACAGCAAGACAAAACATAGAACACCTATCAGTTATAAAAGCCCAGAGTTTACCAGGAACTCAAATGCCAAAGCAGCAGAGTGCCAGCTCTTAAAATCTTCAAATAAGCTCTTCTGTCAGCTTGGAAGATAAGATAAAAAAATGCATTGGGAACACAGAAAGACAAATGGATAAAAAGCTCTGAACATACAGCAGGGATGTCTGCTCATGTAATAAATTTTCCTAGACCTATGGAATAAAATCAGAATACAGTAAATACTGTGGAAATATTCACATAGGTGGATACTTCATTCCAAAAAGTTCTATCTTCTGGTTTAGAAAACTATTTAAGGAGGATGTTTTGTTTAATCAAACAACTTCACAGATTTCTTAATTGTAAGACAATAGGTTTATAGAAAATCCTGAAGCAAGAGCCTGTGCAACTAGATGCAATGCTGGCTTGGTTTACAGATAATTACCTTATTCCAGTTAGAAATTTTATTCCTAAAGAATACTTCTAGATTGACTAATTTCAAATCTCTTCTGCTACTGACAGTTTTTTAAAGCACAAATGTAGAATAATATAGGGAATGAGAAAAGCAGAGCAATAGGCACAGGAATTAATGTCTTAATTACTGGTGAGTTAAAAAATACAAAACATATATAAAAAGTGAAATTTATACTCATACAAACTAGTGCCAATCTGATGCTTTCCTGTGAGAAAGAAAAAGGCAGATATAATACAGATCACTTTAGAAGTATATGTAGAAAGCACTTTGAAAGAGGAAGCAAGAAGGGAAGAAGTGACAGAAAACCTGAAGTAATTGAATTGATTTTTTTCTGCGTAACATGTTCCTTCTAATTCAAGCTTCCTTACTCCACTTGTGCAAAATCCTGGCTGTGCAGCAAGCGTATCTCAAAATGCAGATAGCATTTTAGAGTCTCAAGAATGTTTCAGCGGTCTTTTAGACAGGAGAGATGAGAAAAAGGTTTTAAAAAAGGCCCAATAACCTGCCTACATGTGATTGGAAGTGCTGACTAAATTAGTTACGGAGAAAACGCTCTGCTATATCCTCTTCTGCAAATAGGAAACTCTCATCCTGGAAAGTCAAACACTGGGGGTGCCTTTGCTCTTCTCTCACTCTCTAGGTAACCAGGAGTAGTCCACAATACCCTCAACACCCAGCACTGCACACTCTCATCCATACCCTCTGAATTGCACGCCAGACCCCTGATGGGGGTCATCCTCCAAGCTGAGGATTCTACATAGGATCAGAAATCTAACAAACAGAAAACTATTTCAGAACCCATACTTGTGACAAATTCAAAATAATAAAAATACTATTTAAAAATCACATTTAATAATACTTTTTTAATTAATTACTGGTTCTCTTATCTTGCATATTCTAAACCATAAAATTATTTTGGCTACATACCACTAGGTTTCCAATCACCATGACCATCATAAAGACTGTAAGGCACATGGCTTGGCCTGCAACCTCCATGCAGTCCCACATCGTTTCTATCCATTCTCCACACAGCACTCGGAATACAATCAAAAAAGAGTGGAAAAAGTCATGCATGTGCCAGCGAGGAAGCACACAGTCACTGGAGATCTTGCAGACACATTCCATGTAGCTTTTCCCGAACAGCTGCATCCCAACCACAGCAAAGATGAACACAATGATGGCCAGCACCAGGGTCAGATTCCCCAGAGCCCCCACTGAGTTGCCAATAATTTTTATCAGCATATTTAGAGTTGGCCAAGATTTTGCCAGCTTGAAAACTCGCAACTGGAAATCAAAAATATACAGGCATTATTTGCAGTAACAAAAATGCTATAGAAATAACAGCATATTACAAACTAGTGACTCTCAGCAATAGCAATAAGAAGAAATTTCAACGTGACTCCAACAACCATAACTTTCATAGTGTTTCATGAAATCCACACTTTTAAAACGTAATAAATCTTAGACTTTGCTCTCTTTTTTTTTTTAAGAATATCTATTCTTTTCCACATGAAAGAAACAAGAAACAGCACACTGGTTGCATTTGTTTAGACAGTGGATTCTGAACACATTATACACTTTGGACATTACATGTAGAAATAAATTAAAATAAAAATATTTTTCTAATAACATAAAGCTTTTTTTTGCTAAGCAGAAAAGAAAAATAAACCGTCTTAAAGTCTTTTAAAGCCATGAATTTTATAATTCCTGTATGTTAAAAGAACACCTCTAGCCTTTTTGCTATTTCCAGATATTGAAGTCAAGACTACAAATGTCTTCTATTTCTCAGCATACACTAAATAAATTGTACATTCCACTGGGCTTTACCCATCCATGTTTAAACAATTATAATAAAACTACAGCTCTTTCCCTTGAAAGAATACTTGCTTCTGAATAATAAAATATTGTAAACAAATAATTTGTAAAACACATTTGCAGAGATATCCCATGTTACTTACTAAAAATATTACCTAATGCTAAAATGTATCTTATTTATATGAATACAGTTGAAATACAAATATCATTCTTTAATTAATGCAGATATATTATTTACCAATCTGAATGATCGGAGAACGGATAATCCATCCACGTTTGACAAAAAAAGCTCCACCAAACTAAGGGTAACTATAAAACTATCAAAAATATTCCAGCCAACTTGGAAATAATAAAAAGGATGCATGGCAATTATCTTGAGAACCATTTCTGCTGCAAAAATTCCAGTAAAAACCTGAAGAAAGAATTTTTATTGTTACTTTATCGATGAATATGAAAAAGTTGAACCAGCAGATAAGGAACAACTTAAGTAAGAAGTAACATCCCTCTTACAGCAGGATGTCAGTAAGGAAAATTATTGCAAGCTGAACCCCACAGAGAAGGTAAGCGGCAACATCAAAATGAGCCGTAGCATAAATATGTAACTTCAGTTAAAGCAGAGCTACATTTAGTGTCTACTGAATAAACTATTCCTAACAGTCCTCCAGTTTGCTCCTCATATCTGCCACCCATCTAATTAAGGGAACTTTCCCCAGCAAGGTAATACACTTGCTTCTTGACAGAACGGAAGCTGCTTTAACAAAGGTGTGTGGAAAAACATGGATTGGCCATAAATTGGAGTGATGTATTATTAATGAAGTCTATATAAGAACTCACAGATAAGCTTATCTCCTCTCTCTAACTGCCAAAAAAAGGTCAGCTGTGCCAAGGCTTGTGTTTGAAGTAAAACTCCTTTCTGACTGAATGCCTCTGATACCTTATGAAGCAGAAGGCAAGCAACACCCCTGAAATCAATGCACTGTATTTACTGTAGATGTATGATTACCAGTATCTATAAAACTGCATAAATTATTATGTTTTACTAGGAAAATGAAAAAAAAGAAAAAAAAAATCAGGATCATTTTACAGTCTTTAAAAGGTAGTGCCACAGAGTCCAAAAAGGAAGAAAGCAACTGCTGAAATTACACCAGTGTCATAGTGGCATATTGGCTGACTGGAAGAACACATAAATTCTTGGCATGAAGGAACACTTATACTCACACATATTGAAACTACTCCATTACACAGGAAAGGAAAATAAAGGCAGTTTCCAGGGTAAAACACACAGACACAATCACAAGACAACCCTCTGCAACAGCTATTGATCATCACCTATTTGTCTTCCCTATTGCTTGCTCAAATACATTCTGCATATATTTTAAACAGCAACATGGGATGCTTATCTTCCAGAGATAATGATCTCTAATTCCAGGTGAAGGTTAACACTATATATCTGAACTATATATCTGTATTGGCTAAAAATATCAGCATACAATTTAAATGTTGATACATTAACTCTGTATTGAATCTGAGTATGTTACCAACATGTTTAGAATTTCATATATTCTAATAACTGAATTGTTTCATTATTTTTCTACATCATAATCACCAGAATAACCAGTTAGAATAAGCACAGCTTAAGAAGTATAACGTATCTGTATTATTGCTGTTATAAACCAAACAAAGCTACCTCACCAAACCTGACCCACAGACTGTGTCCACTAGGGAACAAAACCCTACTGTGTCAACAGATACTCTAAGAACAAGTCACACATTCTTTGCCTTCCAAATTGTTATGGACCAATCAAATAAATGTTCTTCATGGAAATACAAAATCAACACACAGAAATAGCAGTGAAAAGTAGTAATCTAAAATAGCATTCAACTCTTCTTGTGTTACCAATACACCTACAGTAAAAAGGATCTTATTTGGCTCCTGGGTTTTTTTTGTAATACTAAACAAAAGCATGCCAGATTTCTTTCAGTTTGATGTCATTCAAACTCTGGTTGTTGGAAACTCTATTTGAAGAAGCTGTAAAACAGAAATCAAACAAAGGTACAACATCTCAAATACTCTTATATACAACGTATTCCAAATGGTACTTTTAGACTATTTTCAGCACAATTAAATTTTAATATTTATTTTATGGGATGGCAATAAAAGTAACAAAAGCAATTTCTATTCCAAAGAGAAACCAGGTTCCACCACTATCAAATTTTATAGATTGAAGGACTTACCAGATTTCCTATTTTAAGTACACTCTCAAAATGTTTCGTCATTGGATAATGTTCCATGGCCATAAATAGTGTGTTTAAAACTATGCAAATAGTGACAGCCAGATCAACAAATGGATCCATTACAATAAATTCAACTACACTCTTTACTTTTAACCAGGGCTCACAACAATTCCAAATTAAGAAAGTCCGGGCAAACTTATCCCAGCAAGGCGGACATTTTTGTCTGGATCCTTCAAGTTCTGGAGAAAAAGAGAAATTTATAGTGAACAAGTTTTGGAGAAAATAAAGATCATTTTTAATTTGCTTTTTCAGGTTTTAATCTTTATACCTGGAACCATTAAGGACATTTGGAGGAACATCCTCAGACTTCCAGAAACTTAATTTATTGTTTCTGACTCAAAAGGTTTTAGAGAACTAAAAGAAAAACCTCAGGTGTTCTGAGCAAATAACTGAAAAACTTGTCTATTTTTAATGCCATATGGTCTTGTTTAAACAAAACCAAAAAAGCCATAAAAACGATGCTTATGATTAGGGATTTCTTTTCAGTAAAGCTCTCCACTTCAAAGTCCTCTTAAATGTCTCAGTACTTATTTTCAGGAAAAAATAACATTAATTTTATCCTGAAGAGGGTTTTGAAAATTATTCAAGCTTTTTTCATTATTTTCAGTAGTACTCATTCCACTGTTCCAAGTAATCCTAGTACAAATTTTCTTCTCTTTATTAATGAAGGCCTGGCCTTTAATTTTCTCTGATTTTTTTACAATATAATTAGGGGAAAATGTATCACAAGCCATTTCTTCCAATAACTGCATTGGTAAGCATGAATAACTAGCATAAAACATATATGCATTACCTATTTTAATTAGAATGTGTTTTTCAGTTTAGCCTGCTTATCAGATCATCTTTTTTCACTATGTACATGCATTTTTTTCCCTGTTATTCAGTTTATGTATTTGCAATGGCTACATATTTTTTCTCTTCTGTATTTGCATTGTGATATAATACCTTCAAGCAAGTCTAAGACTATGTCAAGAAAGCCCATGTATCTACAGTTATAACACACCTTCCATTCTATTTGTGATAACATCAGCTAGACTCATGGCCCTTTCCCTTAAATTGGGATCCTCCAGCAACTCCATTGGTATTTGATATGAACTTGTACGTCTGGTTTTTATTTCTATTTCTGCAGTAGTACTCTATAAAAAAAAATAAAAAAAAAAAGTGTGTAAATTAAATTCAACTTTAGAAATACTAGGATGTTTTTTAAATTACTATTTTCATGCTATACTTCCAAATGCTATTAATACTTATAAAACATTAAGAAAACCATTTGGATATTTAGTTCCCATACTTCCACTGCATTATACTCAACTAACATTAACTCCACTTTAGACACCAGGAAATTTTGGAGGGGGCCACAGCCAAGAAAACAAAGCAAGACATGCAGAACTTGTGTAAAAGAAGTTCCCAGTTCCACGCGTTCTCTACCAATATATCCATTCTAAATTAGTTCATTCACAAGACACTTCTAACAAGTGATTAATGGTAGTGTTTTAAATGGCCAAGGGTGAGGTTGACTTTCACGTGTTCAAAAGGAGTTAATGAGTTAATTGCATTGTTATCATGACTCCCTTCCTCGCACCACCCCCACATTATATAAATTACTGATAGTGGCAACTGTTATCATATATATAAGGTCCTGCTGGTTGTTAATTTGGATGGTTTTCTTAAGTGTTTGTAATGTTCAAAAAGAATAGACTGTTAGACATAGGGGAAAGACAGCTAACAGGGGCCACCGAGAACCTTTCCAGAAAGATCTCTCCAGGCATCAATCAAGGTGCCAGTCCAAAGACACCCACACCCCATAAGGGAGGAGCCAGGGCAGACCGCCCGAACGGGCGGGCAGCGGGGCGGGAAGGGGACGGCCAAATCCCGCATTGGACAAACGTATCCAGGACACTTGACTGACGCCAGGGGAGCATAAAAGCAGCTGTGGGGGGACTCCAGCGGGTGTGCCCCTCGCCAGACCAGCTACACACCCAGCGCTGCGCTTTGTGTTGTGGGCCTCCCCTATCGTTAATTTTTTTTCCTTAAAAAATATTTTAAAATTTTTAAAGTGAAGCCTTGTTCTTCACACTAGGAAGCTTTCTGCAGCAACAACTGTTCCACAAAAGTAAGTTTTAAAGACCAGTTTTGAACTCTATACCCATTCAAAACTTACTTAAATTATGTTTTCTAAATTGAATCGCTATCAACTCTGATTTATTTTATGAATTTCAACTGAAGAAACAACATAGGTCTGACTTAACTGATCCTGAAAATGAATACTTATTTTACATGATTTTATTTTAAAAAATGAAAGCTGTGTTGTAACTATAGTCTTGAGTACACCTCAGTTATGAAGAAGTTTTGAATGTATAAGGATGGGTAGATTTTTTTCAGTACATTAAATAAATGCATGAAAATAAAAGTATAATAAACTGCAAGAAGATTGTAACTGCAAGGCATCTGGCTGGTAACTGCAAGGAAGCTGGCTGGTGTACTTTCAGGTGCTGTGACCCATGTAGAAATTTCTGTTTCAGTAAAATAATGTCTTTAGGAAAAAACATGCAGATGTCTGCTCCAAGGGAAAAGGGAAAACCGAGCAGAATTAACATGTTTTTTTAGTTTGGAGTTTTGGGGTTTTGCTTTCTTTTTTAATTATACCCAGACAATAGGCAGTGAGCAACTCAGATATTCTCTGAGACCCAGGAGAAAATATGCTTTCAGAACTTTTAAAATGTCAACATAATCTTAAAGACTATGCTATATTTGCACAATACCAAATGTATGAACAAGGGAAAAAAGCAGAACCAGCAGATTACTGACAGAGAATTAGGAAATACTTTTAAAAGGAGGCTGGAACCATAAAGAAAAAAACTGAAACAATTTAATAATTTACAGGAAGTTTAGAGCTGAACAACCTATTTTGGGTTCTAAAACAGATTGAGTATTGCAACATTGCTGATCTGATTCATTAAGCAGGTGTACACATATACTTGCATTGTAGGTATATAAAAACTTACTACACCATTCTCTTTCATCTTCATGCTTCAGCCTCTCACTTTTTAATGAATCACTTCAAACCAATTTCATTACAGTAAGATCTGCAAAAGCACTCACAACTTCTCGTCCATTTTCAAAGCAATTAATTTCACTGAAACATTGTTTATGCAATAAAGAAAGGCCATAAAACCTGAAGTAATTTAACACTTTCTTACACTGCCATCAGTTGTCGGTTTATCTATTATCACCTCTGGCAGAAGTTGTCCCGTAGGAGACAACAGACCTGGCGGGCCATCCACTAAGGAAACCACTCCATTGCAATCCACAGTGCTGTGCATCTTCCCATTCACTGGAAAGACTGTCAGCCTTCTTGATGATCTACTGGCCTGACTAATGTTACTACTGCGCCGTTCACCATGTCTGCATGGCAAAAAGAGAGAACCTCTTCTGCTCAAATTATCCTCAAACGTGCTGTGCTCATCATCAGCAAATTCATTTTCAGATCCTCTCTCTCTTCCGTAGTCTCTAAAACTGAAAAGACTTGTTCTGCTACTAGGCCTGGGAGAAAACAGGGAGCCATGAACACTCAGCAAAGACTGCAAAGGAAACAAAAAAAATGACCGTCTGATGATTTTAAGTATACAAAATGCATGCCTATGTATTACAAAAACAGTAATATTTTATATTCCCCAGGAATTTGTCAATGATATCTCTAATACACTGCCTCAGGCTGATCTCAAAGATGCATTACAGATGAAAGTCATCTGAAAGGGTAAATTTACAGTAAACCTAAAACAATAACTGGAGAAAAAAAAACCCAAACAAATATGTAAGGCCATTCAGTCTCTGCTTTAAAGAGAAAAATCAAGATTTCTGTAAATTCCAATGATCCACATAGATCATGCATTATGTTAAAAGATTTCAATACCTTTAATCTTCTACATTTGTACACTATTACTTTAACTTTCCTTTTATGACTTAAGAAGATATTTCTATTTCAAATTAACTAGGAAAATGCATGTTAAGATCCTAAACAATAAAATGAGAAAATAAAACCCTTTTTTTTAGGTACACTCTAGAAAATAACACCAGCAGTAAATTGGTATTTAAGACAATGCTACATTATTTTTCCTTTGTTGCCTTACTTTGCAAAGTTGCAGTGAAGTTTGTTGGATATGACAGTTACCTCACAAATTCCAAAAATGACAGCTGCATTACTCACAGTACCTGGTGGGGTGATGTAAATGGCTTCCCATAAGTTAGTCTGTTCCCATCAAAAGAAAAACGGAAACCTTTCCTTTTGATACTGCCATCTGATTCAGATTTTGGAAGCTTTTCATCCTTCATGTCCTCCTCTTCTCCAGAGAGCTCCCTCTGTCTTCTTTTCTTCCTTCTATTTCTCCTTTCTTTGGCACTTTTTGAGCTAAGCTTGGATGCTTCTGAAGAACTATCTGAGGGTCCAGCAATCCCACTTTCACAGCTGTACTCAGTCATCTCTGCTGCAGCTGCTGCTATTGCCTGCCACAGCAATTATTTAACAAGATGCTTTATAAATCACACCATTTTTAAAGAAGGACATAGTCCTTGATCCTAAGATTCATATCAAATTACTTCTAGGAAACAGTGTAGTTGGATTTGTGCAAAGCTACAAATGAAATTATGTAGTATGAATGGAATTTGAATGGAGCTCTACTTTGCATCCATATCATCAAGTCAGCCCACACTGTCTACAACCACAAAGTTCATTAGAAAATATTTGAAAATAAATTTACTAAATAGAGTGACTGCAATGGCAAACAAAAGAGCCAAACAGAGTCGTACTTCAGTCTGTATTAATTCAATAAACTAATCCTGACTTTTATTGTAAGTATCCTCCCTAGGCTGCTCTTAGGAAAAAATTTCAGGGTAATGCTTCCAGTCTTTGATTCACTGGAAGCAGCACAAGTAGCAAAAATTAGCCACAAATTTATGGATTAAAATTGTTTACACTCTAATCAAGGCATGAAAAGCACTGAAGTTATTTCTTAGTTGAGAATTAGGAAAATCATCATGACTGGTTACTAGATACTACCCCAAGAGAGGAGATATTTATTTAAAACTATTATTCTGATTTGGAGACTACTCTTTGTTCTCAGTTCAGAAATTCATTAACACTTCAGATATTATATATTTTTAAAAAGGCATACTAAAAGCAGTCTAAAGTACTTGCGAAGTATGTTAAAGAATGGATTTTTTTCAATAGGTAAATTTCATCACTGGTTTTAACAAGTAACATGCAAAGGAACACATGCCAAGGCCCAAATGCTTGTTAGAAAATACCTGAGCTTCCTCTTGCTGCTTCCTCAGCTGTTCAAGCTTCAGCTTAAAGTCTGCCTCCCTCTGCTCTGCTTCAACAATAGTTGCTTGATTTTGTTCTTCATAGGCCATGGCAACCACAGCCAAAATCAAGTTAATCAAATAGAAGGAACCCAGAAAAATCACCACAACAAAAAATATCATGTATGATTTGCCAACAGCTCGTAGTGTCTATAGAAGGAGAAGAGAAATCATCCATCTGGTGAAGAAATGCATCAGTTCTGCATTTCATAAGCATTAAAGACTTCAAAAAGTGAAAAACTAATACTGAGTTAATTTTCCATCTGCAGTAAAATCATACAAGTTTTCTGAATTACAAAAAAGGGAGCATTCTTGTATGTGAAAAACATGTTTAAGGATCACGCTGCTCTGAGACAAACCTCTTTCAATGCCTAATAATCTTGAAAAGTATGTGGGATCAGAGTTATTAATGTAAATCACATATCACAGGATAGAGGCTTAGAATGCTTACCATGTAATAGCATGCGTTCCCTTTGAAATAACCAAAAGAATTTAAAATGGCACAATTGAGTAGATAATTAGAAGATAGTATTAATTATTATAAACACGTTCTCACACACCATATAATGAAAAGCTATGGTAAGAAAGTTAATTTATGTCAAGTCATGCATTCTTAGTTACAAGAAATAGGATTATAAGTACTGAAATTAAGGTTCAGGTTTGGCTGTCATTAAGTACTTCTACAATTTAAACTCAATATTGACATTTCTGAAAATATCATGAGACACATGAAACATACACTAAAAATTAAAGATCAAAAAAACCCTCATGTGCCTCTTCAGAAATTGTGTGAGATTCTGTACTACGTGCTCATGTCTGCTTAGTTTTGCACGTAAATTTGTTTCCTTTCATAAATTTTAATTGCTAACACTAGCAGTGGTATGTAATATCAACAAAAATGGCATTTCCATTACTTATTTGGGGCCAGTAAGACACTAACCACAATTTTTATCATTTACTCACCAACTGATAAAGATTTTCCCAATAGTCCTGGGTCATCAGTCGAAACAGTGACAAGAAAGCCCAACTGAATGTGTCAAAGCTAGTATATCCATAGTTTGGGTTTTTACCAGCTTTCACACAGATAAACTCTTCTGGACATTTACTAGGAGGAAAAAAAATAGAACGAGGCAAAATAACACATATATAAATTTCATATAACACTTTTAAAAAAAATTATTGTTCCTTGACCTTCTTATGAAATTTCACCTGTGGAGGGCGCTGCTATTTATGGCTTAAAACAATTCAAAAATCAGTGAGGAAATTAAGAGTGTTCTTTAAAGAAAAATTCAGAAAGAGTAGACAAGTAATGACAGTATTTACTTCTATTCTTTTTCACGATTATAAACAAAGTAAAGTTTTTCAACAGTTTGATATTACCCCTGCAGTACCTCTTCAATGAAAATAATGTATATACTTAACACAGAGATTTCAACAGGTGGATACTTTCATGAAGAAAAAAAGACAACCAGCACACATATTTTATGCTGAACTTTGTCTGTCAGTAAGGTTGGCATACCAGCTTTCTTCACTTCTTCACATCTGTAAGTCTCATTAACAAATTCTACCAATTTGTCAAGAGCAAATAACCAGCATAAGGGATACTTTTATCTACTGAAATTGTTCATATCAGTTCTGAGAGTAGCTGATCCAATCTTGATATCAAATGAAAGCACGCTGTTTCAATTATGATTCCATTCTTGAAGGACATAAGAGGCTCTCGTCTCCAAAACATCTACAGAAAAACACTATGAAGATCTTCCTTCATGTATGTGTGCATCTATTTGATGTGTATTTACATACACACAAAATTATCTCATCATTACATATATAAGTTAAATGTAAGCATGTGTGTTTTAAAGCCATAAGCAACCAAAATCAAGTGATGGACTGATAATCTATTAGCATACAGAATTATGTGATTTTATTACAAAAAACTGTCACAGGAAGAGAACAAGACACTGCCATGCATGCAGCCACCAGGCAGAAGCAGCCTGAAGATGTCTTCCCTAAATCTGGTCAGAAGTCTCACTGCTCAATGCCTATTTTAGAGTTGAGAAATGGCAGAAAACCCATGATAAAGAATGTTCTTAAGTCATTGATAACACAAGGTCTACCTGCTAAGTGGAATTTTCTAGTTACATATGAGTTTTTGAAACAAATTTACAGCAAAGTCTTTTGTCGTTTAACATTTTTACTCATTCAAGTGTCTAGTTACTAGGAACCATGAGCTTATTATTATTGACTGTGACATTAGTTAACTAAATTAGCTTTTTAAAGTTTAGACTGTTATTTTTTACATGTTGTTTAGACAGGTAGTATGTAATTTTCAGTGTACCTTACCCTGCATCTGAGCTATTACCACAAAGCAGAAAGTCCTTTGCTCCTTCCGGGCGATAGAAATGACCTAAAGAAAAAATAGGAAGTGACATGTTTACAAATGAAAGGAGTTTGGTTATTTTGTGAGGATGAATCTATGTTCAAGTCATGATGTTTTGAATGTTCATGATCTCCAATTCATGTTTTCCCAACAGTGGGTTCTGACTAGATATAAAGAGAAACTTTTCACCATAAAGATAGCCAGGCACAGATCTGGAGAAGAGACAAATCTGAAAAAACACTCTTATCTCAACTAAATCAATCTGCTGTCATCCTCAGCTGATGTCCTCAATGTACCTTTCAAGCTGACAAAGGTTTTTGTTTTCATAGGGTAAAAAACCTACTGTATTTAAATAGTCAGAAACACCATAATGTATGACTATAGGAGGATGAATAATATTTGAATATAGGAGAATTCTTAACTGAACACTTAAATATGGTGATGCCAAAATCCTACCATTCAAAACCAATACTTATGATGCAGCTGACACTGTATACAAGTGATTAAGAATAGTTATATGAGAAAGGAGTAATACAAACACAACCAGACCAAACAGCCTTGTCTGCATCAGCACTCTAGACTCCCAGCAATGACAAAACATGGAGCATAGAAAGCAACTGACACTCTGGAAGATTTTATTTCTTTTAGATTGCCACCTAGTGCAAACTGGAAATAGAGAATGTATGTACTGTATAATCTGTATCTGAAGTGACAATTCACAAATGTTCTGCAGGATATAAACTATCAGACAAAATTTCCCACAAAGCACTATCACCACTCCATTTTCACATCCCTTCTTAGGTAAATAAACTAGATAAAATGATACATTGCACATAAAATATAAACACACAGAATTTCAACAATTCAGAAGCATAGAAAGATAATCTGAAAATGTAGAAAACAGGAAACAACTTTAATGCCCAATGTTAAAAATAAAAGAAAATCTGGCTCATCAAAACTCAGCCTGTAACAGCTGTACTTTCCTTGACTTTTTCTGAGAATCACTGGGGAGGAAAGTTAGCATCCATTATCCTATAAATTTACTTTTATTTAAATAGACTACTTTTACAATTACTAAGCAATACCCTGTAAATCCACTTTGAGTACAAACCCACATGTGAAAACTGATTTTAGGTAATTAGAAGTTGTTACACTACATCTCACAGTGCACTGTGTATTATAACGTTACTGATGCTATCACTTAAAAGGACAGAAATACAAAACATGCATCTACATGTTTCTAAACCAGCCTCAATGTTACTACTTCAGCCTACAGACACTAAGCCTGTTGAAAAATATCTGGAAAAAAAATGTTTTTTTCAGTCCCAAGCAACAAATCCTACAGCTGAATGCATCTCCTTTCCTACTAGAATCTCTTCTTGCCTGGAGAGTTATAGACCAGTGGAAGCAATTGGTTTGTTACCTCTACCCAATTATAAAAGCACATCTTAACTAGGAAAGTCTCCCATATTTATCTAGTGGTTCTCTGTATTTTTTATGTCCTAAAGATACAAGGAGAGCCTAAAAGAAGTGGTTTTGTTTGGCCTTGAGAAGGCTAGGGAGGGAGAAGGGGACAGGGAAGGATGTGTGAAGATCTTCACTCTACCTACAAGAATAAATGAAAGACTGTAATGAAGATGAAGCCTGACTCATCTCAGGGGTGTACACTAGAAAGAGGCAACTAGCAGAAGTCTGATCATGGGAAATTCTGAAATTATCTTCAAGAAGGTTTCTGTGAGACTGGTCAAATGCTGGCACACGCTGCCCAGAAGAGGCTGTGGTATCTGAATCCTGAGAGATACTAAAAACTTGACTGGAACAGCAGTTGTAACTGGACCTGCAACTGAGCAGTAGTTAGTCTGGACTGTGGAGATCCTGTCCAAACTGCATGATTCCATGATTCTAAAACCAACCTAACCCTCTAAATATATTTCTAAGTGCAGTTGGAAAGAACAATCACGTCAGTATGAGTCTGGGATGTAATATATACAAATTCCTATTCTTTGCCATCCTATTGTCTTTTATCTTTAGTCTGCAGTATAAAACAGTTATCTTGTGCTTGCGTGGGTGACTTTATACACAAAAATTTTAGCAAGTTACAACAGTATTTCTTACTTGCTTCATTAATGTACGCTGCCCAGTCAAATTCTGTACCATTAAAGTATGGAACTACATATTTTTCAAAAGCTGTTGAATTTTCTGATGGCCAGAACAAGCATTTATTCCTCAAGTTGCCCATGAACAGCTGCAGCCCTATCAGTGCAAACACACTCAGACAAAACACAGTCAGGATCATCACATCCGAGAGCTTCTTCACAGACTGAATCAAGGCTCCAACAATAGTCTTCAAGCCTGCAAACAGAGGCAGATTTTTATTACAATATTAAATATTTAACTAAGCTAAAATACAATGTAGGCTTCTCCAATAAACTACTGAATACCATGCATAGCTTCAAAAAATAGTCTTAAAACATTTTCCGAAGGAAATGTTACCATAAAGTTTCATAATTCCCAAAAATTTAATTTGAAAATATGAATGGGAATGAATGGCATATGTTCCAAAGCACCTGCTCTTCATATCAAGAGCTTTTAATTCATGCTCTCTTTAAATGCATGCTATAGCTAAAGAAAATAGTTAATTTTATTTTCTTTTTGATGCCTCTTGCTCCAAACTTTTGCCAGCATTCTATTCCAATACACAATATATTGGTTCTGTAACAGCAAACAAAGAGAGACCACAATTGTATTTCAGCAGTAATTTTAATGTCTGCATTCTAATGCATCCTCTTCTGTTGGAGGTGGGGTTTGGTGAAGATAGGCATCATAAGCTAGTAACTACATCATGCAATCCCCATGCTATTCATTATTATCTTATTCTTCCGTTAGGAATTCAGCTTTCACAAAACACTGAAATTTTCAATCCCAAATGTTTTTCATCAATACGTATATATAACATTCACATTAGTTAGAGAAAAATAAAAAGACTTAATTTTGATCCTTAATGTGGAGAGAAAATTTGACATCATGAAATGGAGGAATAAACAGGGTATGCAAATGAGTTTCTCATGCAATTGAGTATTAAACTCTGAGGCTGAGTGTTTTAGGGAATTAGAAAAGGAAATGAAGTTGAAATTAAGGAAAAAACCTGGATGCTTCTGTTAAAAGCATGAGTTCAGCTTCTGTGCAGTTTCTGTCAGCCTCAGTGTTTAACCTCACTCTCACCTGGAATGACTGATATTGTTTTCAAAACTCGGAGAACTCTGAATGCTCTCAATGCTGAGACATTGCCCAGGTCCACAAACTCTGTCACATATCTGTAGTGAGGGATTCCACACACAAACACAATGACAGCACACACAAAATTAAAGAGAGGTGATGTAGAGTGCCTACTATTTTACAGTTACTTCTTACCTGGAATTACAGAAATAGTTTTCAAAGCTCTCAATACTCTGAAAGTTCGAAGAGCTGAAACATTGCCTAGGTTTACAAATTCTGTTATATACCTGTAGGATTAAATCACAGTTATTCAGAATTACGGAAGAGTGTATACTACTTACCTGGACCTGAAATCCAGACTATTTTTTGGAAGCAGTAAGTTTAATTTAAAGACTTGCATTCATATTTTGCTGTTTCAATGAAGTGTTCCTAAGAAATTCACCCTTCAGATTTTCCATTAACAGCAAATGTAAAATGAAACCTATAGCCCTGATTTTATTTTTTAAATACTATTTTAAATTTATTGATCAGCAGTAACTTCTATTCTATACTGTGGGATAGATCACTAATTCTGCTATGTATTACATTAGTGTAAAACATTCAAGAGGAAAAACTTGAAACACAATTCAGCTACAATTAATTTCAAATGAACTAACTTAAACCAAACAAATTATTAATGGTGCAAAAAAAAATCTGTTATTTTACTTTAAATATACTTACGCAAAGGAAATGACAACAAAATCAAGCCAGTTCCAGGGGTCACGAAGGCAAGTAAAATCATTTATACAGAAGCCTCTTGCAAGGACTTTTATTAGAAATTCAAAAGTATAAATTCCAGTGAATGTGTATCTATGAGGAAACATTCAAGCAGAAGTTAAAGATAGTCGCATTGTTCAGTGATACACCATGAGTTATATAAACAAATGACTCAAGAGCAGTGATTAGTACATGCACTGAATAGCAGTTACAAACTCAAACTACAACTGTTTTCCCACCATTCTTTTGTAAGATAATAGATTTATACCTTTTTATCTTGTCTGAAAAATATTTTCACAGTTTCTAGCATGTAAGATTTTTAAAATTCAGGATTGATAATAATAATCATTAATTGCATGAAGAAAATTTTTTTGTTCAAATAACATTTCAGCATGGTAGCCACATCAGAAATAAAGTCCATGGGTAAGTGAGACCTAGTATTTACTGAAGGTGCTTGATGGCTGACGAGGTAGACTTGAGAATGTCAAACAGCAATCATCAGAAGAGGTACTTCCTTTGAAGAGTGGGTGTGTCCCATAATTAGATTCTGTTGCACAAAATGGAGGTGTTTCAGAGGGGCTATAGAAAGCATCTTCCATACTGAAAACCAGCAGTTTTGGTTTGAATGACCATTGTCTTTTTTTCTCCTTTTCTTTTTTCTTTTTCTTAATGCTAAAAAAAGCAGCTCAGGAGGAAGAATGCATGAACACATTGTTTGTACAAACATTTTGAGGAAAAGTATTTATCAGCATTTTGTTCAAAGAAAGAGATTAATAATGTCAACAGCTTTCCTTTCCAGAGCTTGCAGGACTTGTGCTGCTTTGGGTTGCAGCTAGGGCCAAACTCAAAGTAGCAAAAAGGAGCATACTGGTATTGCACACAAGGTTAAGTAAAACTGCATGGTCTAGCTCTTAATTTGCTTTTCATTTTTAAACCACTTTAAAAATTATTAGCCAATTTAAGTATACTTACTCAACATTTTTTGTCCATTCTGGAAGATTCCTCCATGTCATAAATACACAGTTTGCCAAAATAGTGAGTATAATGACCTTGTTGAACAATGTTGACTGTAGTTAAGGAACATACGCTTTTTAAAAGCTGGATTTGCATAACACAAAATATGAGGAGTTGACCAGGCCATAGAATACTGACAACATATATGATACAAATCAGTTTACTATCACTAGCAATGTCATAAATAATGCAAAGATATTTCACAAGAGTGATTCACTTATCACAGAATCATTTAGGTTGGAAAAGACCTCTGAGATCATCAAGCCCAACCTTTAACTCTTTACTTGTCAACTAGATCATGGCACTAAGTTTTGAATCCAGTCATTTCCTGAATGCCTCCAGGGACGTTGACTCTACCACTTCACTGGGCAGTTCATTCAATGCTTGACAACCTTTTTTGTAATGAAATTCCTCCTGATGTCCAACCTGGACCTCTGCTGGTACAGCTTGAGGCCATTTCCTCTTGTCCTGTCACTGGTTACCTGGGAGAACAGCCTGATTGCCCTAGCTGGCTACACCTCCTTCCAGGGACTTGTAGAGAGTGGTAAGGTTCCCCCTGAGCTTCCTCTTCTCCAAGCTGAACATCCCCAGCTCCCTCAGCCACTCCTCATACAACTCACTCTCCAGACCCTTCACCAGCTTCATTCCCCTTCTCTGGACCTGCTCCAGCACCTCAGTGTCCTTCCCGTACTGAGGGGCCCAGAACTGGACACAGCACTCACCAGTGCCGAGTGCAGGGAGATGATCACTGCCCTGGTCCTGTTGGCCACACCACTCCTGACACCGGCCAGGATGCCACTGGCCTTGGCCATCTGGGCACTCGGTGGCTCGTGTTTGGCTGGCTGTCAGTCAAACCCCCCCCAGGTCCTTTTCCACTGGTTCACTTTCCAGCCACTCTGTCCCCAGCCTTTAGCATCTGGGCACTCGGTGGCTCGTGTTTGGCTGGCTGTCAGTCAAAACCCCCCCCAGGTCCTTTTCCACTGGTTCACTTTCCAGCCACTCTGTCCCCAGCCTTTAGCACTGCATAGGGTTATCATGGCCAATGTGTAGCACCCGGCACTTGGTCACGTTGAGCCTCATGCCACTGGTCTGGCCCATTGATCCAGCCTGTCCAGATCCCTTTGCAGGACCTTCCTACCCCCCAGCAGATCAACACTCCTACCCAATTTGGTGTCATCCACAAACTTACCAAGGGTACACTTGCTCCCTTTCATCCAGATCATCCATAAAGATTTTAAACAGGGCTGGGTTCAATATTGCACCTTGGGGAACCCCACTAGTGACTTTTCTTCTGAATTTAATCAGCAGGTTAAGTGACTAATCTCAGCTCAGACTGATTTTAGGAGTAAAGAATTAAAGGTAGGAACACATTTAAACACTAAACTAAACTCCCAGTGTTAACATTAGTAATACTAATCAGTAATGATTTTTAACAAACCATTTGAAAAGGATATAAATGAACCAAAATCTTAATAGCTAGTCTTCTAGTAATATTGAAAGGAGATAAAAGGTACAAGGCAGGTGTGGCACTGAACCTGTGGATTGTCTTCCCTTTATCCAGTACTATAAATGTCTTAAAAAAATAGATAAGAAGAGCAAGAGGGTAATGGGATTAGGAAACAGGAAATTAAGGTTCCATGTTGGTAACTTTGGCATAATAGAGGCTGCTTACCCACATCTAAGCAGCCAAGTTTATTTTCAGTAGAATTATACAAGCAAATATCAGATTCTAAATTTTCACATAAGCAATGAAAATGGTACATGCATTCTTTGTCTCTGTGCTCTTAAACAGAATCTGCATTTCAGATTTCATTTTCTAGGATTAAGTACATCAAAATATAATTAAAAAATGTGACTTTTAACATTTAAATTTAAGGCAGCTCTTTTACTTGCATTTCTGATCAAAGCTGGTAATGCAAAACAAAGCACCTAACTAACCATTTTATGGGCACCCACAAGGAACTATTTAACCATTTCAGCATGCTAAAACTCCTTCTGAGGTGAGATATCCTTGGCTTTTTAAATCCTTGGCTTTACTGCCTTTATTGCCTATGCAGTTGTCACTGGTACCATCAATGTAACCATTTTTGATTTTGAATAGGAGACACGATTAAAATATAATCGAATGAAATTTAATTCAATCTACATTTAATGATTATTCTGCTGATAGGCTAATATGGAAATAAGCAGGTTATAACACTGAATATTTCTGTTTTCCTTTGATATTTTACTATAAAAGAAATAGGCAATTTGTCAGTTGCATTTGTGAAGTTGAGAGAACAAAAACTAAAAACAACTAAAAAAAATCTACACCTGATTATTAGTCTTCAACATTCTATACTAGAAAAAACGCTGCTTTAATTAAGTTGCTTATTACAGAGATAATACAGCTCTTTGGTTAATTTCTTACTTGCAAGATACTATTTAGTTGATTATCCAGTACATAATTTCAAGAACCTGTTCTATGGATTTAATTCAACAAGCATTTTATTGATTACACACTAAAATAACCACTTGCTGCTTATTTTGTACTGCCTTTTTAATGTAAACTCAGATTTGTTTTCTTTCTTGACATCATTCCACTTCACATGCTTATATAAAAATATCTTTTCTTCATCTCTCCTTGCCAAAGTAAATACCTTGCTCTTTTCTTCTTTTTTATCATTATATCTATAAAAGAAACTGAATCAATACATATTTATTTAGATTTTGTCTTCAGATCTATATGGGGCCTATAACACAGACCCAATAGTGAAACACAAAGCGATTGTTTTTACATTTTGTAAAAAAATATTTCTACAATATTTTAAGGAATGTTTGACAGTGATTGTTCTGGCATATGACTGAATGAGCACTTTGTCTAAAGATTTCTGTGATGAACTAGATCTCAAGTATTATGTTTCTTAAAAAACCCAGAGAAGTAGCCAGAGAGACACAAAGTTTTCAAATGCTTCAGCATTCAATCAGATCTGTCGAGATTACAGGACATTTAATACAAAAACCATTAACTAAAATACCATAACATTAGACATTAAAAGAAAAGCACCCTTTTTTTTTAAAAAAAAAAAAAGAAAAAAAGAAAAAAAGACAACTTAAGCAAGAGTTACAGTTGTCTTTGTAGTGAAATAACATGAATTAATATGATAAGCACCTACTGTATAGTACTTTCAAATACCACTTCTGACCAACTCCAGAGCAGAGCATTTATTGCTTTATAGTTCAACAGAAGTGTTCTATACTCTTAATACAACACACTTACTTTTTTATTGATATAATATGGGTCCAGGTCTTCCAAGGGCTCAGACACCATTCCTGGAGGTATGTCGCCGTAAATAAATGGCAGTGTCTTTCCTGCCTCTAAGTCACTGTTTGGCTTTGGGTGATTTTCTTCATGACCAGCATCATCTGTAGGCTCATCTTGGTCACAATGAAATTTTTCATCAGCAATACGTTTTTCAATAGCTGCAAGAGATTCTTTGGTGAAATAGAAGAAGCTGTCAGGTCCTGGTGGTACCAGCATTGCCTGTGCCATCTTTTCATTCTGCAGATTTTAAATGCTTTTAGGCTCTTGTGCAAGAAGATCCTAGAAGGCATGGAGAAAAGAAAAAGAAACAGAAAATTGCACCACCAACAAAATCGCCAAATAAAAGCTTCTGGTGTAGCCAGCATCTGCCGCTTTTCTATTTATAAAGCACTGTGGCAAGAAGTATTTAAATTAATGGTCAGATATTTAATAGAAAATTAGCTACCAGTAACAACATGGCAAAGATACAGAAGTCCAGATGTAAAGGGGAAAAAAAAAGAAAGAAAAAGATCAAATTTGCTTACAGTTTGTCAACTCAGGTTAATACCTCACAATAAAAAAAAAAAACCAAACATTCTAACTTTCCCTAGCCTAACATTAAATTACCATACTGTAAAAAAGTTAAAAAAAAGTGTTAGCACAGCTAAGTACTGCAGTCAATGGTTACAACCTCTAACACACAGATTTATACATTTTTGGCACACCACCTTAAAAAACCTTGCACTCATATTACAAAAGCAGGAAGAAAAAAAGTGCTATTTTTATTACTCTCAATTTCTCATGGCAACATTACTCCATCTGGTGGCTTATACTATGCTTGCTAAACTAATGTTTATATTATACTATCAAACACATTCTAAATTTAAAGCCATATTCATAGGCAGAAAGCAACTGGCCTAAAGGTCTGTCTTTCCCTTTTAGGCTTTCTGGTTCGTATCTACCTGATTTTTAATTGTAACTTTGATGGTGCTATCTCCATAATTAAGGAAGTTATGATAAATGGCTTTAGATTTATACAGAAAACACAGCATACTCAAAATTACAGTACTCTCTTTGAGACCAAAGATATTTTCAAAATACTGAAAAATAATAAATTCATTAAATTACAACAGACACGAATTGATAATTTTTTCTAGGATGTATTTTCTACAGTGAGTGTACAGTTAACACCTAAGGGTGCAGTACCTTCAGAACAAACCAATTTTATGAACAGACAGATGAAATCTAGTCCCACTTGCCGACATTCATTGCGCTGTAGTCTTTGTCAACACAACATTGTGGTGAATTGACCTTGGCTGGCTGCTCTCCCACTCCTGCTCCGCAAAAGGAACCGCACAAGGGAGAATGAAGTGAAAAAGCCCAAGTATTAAGACAGGTAGATAATTTAAAAATTACTGTCATGGGCAAAACAGACTCAATTGGGGAAAAATAATTTATTGCCAATTAAAACAGAATTGGATGGTAAAAAACATAAATCCTTAAAGAACTTTCCCTTTGCCTCTTTGTTCCAAGCTCAAAAGTCACTGTTTCACTCTCAACTCCTACACCTCCTCCTTCCCCAAGTGGCATGGGGAAAGAGGGAGAATTGGGGCTGGGGTCAGAACGTTGCAGCTCTTTCCCACTCCTTCCTCCTCATTTTTTTCCCTTGCTCCAGCATATGTCCCTCACGCAGGCTGCAAAAGCTTCAGGATAAGGTTGCTCCAATGTGGGCTCTGCATGTGACACTCCCTCAAGGAATATTCACTTCCTCCAGTGCGGAGTTCCCCAGAGGCTGCAGGCTGGGTATCCGCTCTGGCACTGTGCTCTATGGGCTGCAGGGAAATACCTGGTTCAGCACAGCCTGTCCCACAGGCCTCCAGGGAATTTCTGCTCCAGCACCTGCAGCCCTCCTCCCACTCCTGTTCCCCTGACCTTGGAGTCAGAGCCCGCTTCTCACACTTCTTTCCTCAGACAGAGAGATCTGTCTTATAAGGAAGAACACCAGGATCTTTCTTCCGTAAGCTTCATTTTTAGCTAAGAGCTAAAGTACCATTAATATTACTTGGTACTTTTCAATCATTTATTTAGCTTACAACTCTGGGTTTGTTATTTTTATAAAGTGGAGGGGGAGGTATCTGCTTCTTTATTTGTAAGCCGAAAATTCACAAGAATTTCCTTAGTGCAAGCAACTGAGTGTGTGTAATTTTTATTTTTTAAAGTCAAGGAAAGTTCTTACTAAAAGGGGCTTTTTCCTACACCAAGGTGGTAGCAGTATTAACTTAAATAGTAGGTTTCCCCAAAAAAAAGTCCTATATGGTATATTACCAGTACTACATGTAAGAGATTTTTAGGACAGCACTTGTAATAAAATTTGTATTTAATGAATGATGCAAACAACAGTTAATGCCACTATAAGTAGCCTACACACTCAGTTATCTAAAATGGTTAGATGGTTGCACAAAGTCTTTTCAAGTCTGAAGAGACAAGAGAGCAAGATCTACCTACAGCTATTAGACCAACTTCTATCTTACAACCACATAAAACAGGAGCTGTAGACATGGTGCTGCCCTGTCACAGTAACATTCTCTTTACAGGCTAAATAAAACACAGGCTTTTCAGCACATCTACACACCACTGACCAGCCCACCATGCCTATGAACAAGCAGGGGCACACTTGGCAGTCTAAGAAATACTTAGGCACTTAGTGTTTTCAATGATTATCTTTAGAAACAAGCACATCAACAACAACAACCACCAACCGACCAACCAAAAAAAGCACACAAAAAATAAAAAAAGGGAGATGGTCAAGGAGAATGCAAATATATACCATAACATTCAGCTACTCTTTTAGAGGATGTTCTCATTACTTGGATAAAGACTCTACAAAATTTTAAAAATAGTTTTTTAGTCAACATTAGGCATGTAGACTTGGAAGGTGACAAATGTGACGCCCGTAGAAACTACTTGTTATCAAACATGTACTTGGAAATGTCACTAACTGTTGTGTCTGTCTATGCATTTAGGCTAAAGTTACTCTCTAGAGGTCTCTAATGCACAAAACTAAAAGTTCATGACTGTTCATTTTACCAAATACCACTACGGCCTCATGGCAGTTTTTCTGAGTTATTGCAGCTGCTAACAGAATGAAAACCAATCTTTCTGCTTGCGTGTTCATATTCTGCTGGTTTATTCAGCAAAGGCTTAAGTGGTACCCTTAGGGCAGAGATGAACTCCAGCATTTCTCTCCAGAGACACCACAGCCAATGACTCCAGCACATCTCTCAGTGTTAACACAAAATAGGAAAAAGTTATTTTCTAATATATGATAGATCTCTTCCGTGAAGATTTTATGCTAGCAGCCTAATCAGAGCCCATGCTTGGAAAAAACCCCACACCTATTGAACACATCTCAAGTTGCAGTTCAGTGACTGTTTCTTTGTCATGACTTTTTTTAAGCACTGCAAATATATAAATGTTGTAACTCTGTGGAAGAAAGTGATGATGTTTATACTGTCACCTCATAGAAATCAGTTTATCCAAGAAAGACACTGAATGAAAATAAATTAAAAAGCAGGATGGAGTGGTTTAATTACTTAAATGTGTCTCTTTTCTGCAATATTGATGGCATTTGTATTATGAACTAACAGGTAGTAACAATCAAACCAGAAAACAAAAAATATTGTGAATCCTGAAGAAACTGTTACCCTTCACCCCAAAAAATCTCATGAAGGTCCTTCTGAAAACCCAACATTAAAAAATCCACCATCAGTAAAAAACAAAAACCAATACATAAATCCCCATTTTCTCAGCTTACTGTTAAGAAATAGGCTTCTAATATTTTGTGGCTATATTGTGCATGTGAGACTGAATGAAGACTCTCTGCATTAAGTAGGACACAAAATTCAAATTACAAATGAAAGATTATAGCAAACTGCTACATACCACAGACATACCTAAGTAGCACAGAACTAGGAGGAAACTTGGCGCAGGAATGAGCCAATTAACAATCAGACAGTAATGTAAATATAAATATATTCTTATGGAGTATGGCAGAGTGAGCAAGAATAATTTTTTAATGATCTTTAAGAAAATATTTTTAATATGTATACACAGAAAAGCATCAGGGTCATTTATATTAAGTTTGAGGTTTTTAAGCTTGAATTCCCTGGGCTATGAAGAAAAGCATGAATATGTAGTTTTTATTGCTTCTATTTTCTCCTGTATATTTATTTCTATATTTATATATATATATTTCTACATTTATTTTAATATTTGCAAAAATAATGGCCAAGATTAGACCCAAACCAGACAGTAGCAGACCCTCAGTACTGATGACATGTGCTTCCCAAACAGACATAGTATTTTTATCTTAACATTTTTCAGAGATAGAAATAATACATCTGCTCTTCCTACTATATATTCCATAACATAATGATTTTTTATTATGTTATTTCCAATGTTCTCTGTACTATGGTACATTTCATAGTGTTATTTGAGTAACTTTAATAAAGCTTCAGTGTACTAAAGAAACCGTACTACTGAAATTACTAATTCTCAAAAAACATCTAAGTCTCACATGTATGAAACTTCATTCAAAGTAAGAAGCTACTATCATGACAGGTAAAGATGTTCAGTGAATTTCATTTAATCAAATTTTATGAGTCATAAACAAATTTACAGATATTTTCTTTGCCATGCTCTTTTTTGCGCATTTCTGTATATAAAAAAATACAGTGTTTTTTTCCCAAGATATTGAATTCTACTATATAAATTATATAGTATTACATTTACACTATTAACTACCAAATTGTCATTATTCAGTGACGCAGCCTTCAGTTTCTACAGAAAATAAGCTGGGTTTATTACTGCTATCTCAATATCACAATTCTGTGATTGTCTGCCAAACAAGCAGGAGGCTATAATACAAATCCCGAAAATTCTTAGGACAGTGCTTTAATCTAGACAGCATCTGCGCCTAAACATCAATAAGGACTAAAAGGTTTCTGAATAATTTATTGTTTGAGACTGAATAGATGAGACCTATGCTACATTTCACCCCTGATACTTCTCAAAAAATACTGTGCCGATGCAATAGCACTAAGTGGGACAGCTAATTTTTAAAGAAAATATTTAACCATGTCATCTTTTTCTCTATAAGTAATTTCATTCTCTATAGGTTCTTCATGAAAATAATTTAAAAAAGCAAAACAAATGCTTATGGAAGACTGAATTTCTGTTCAGTTTAAGGGATTTCAACTCTTTATATGAAACTTGCCTTATATGACCAGTATCAATTCCAAAGGTATTCTAAATTAGGAATTTTCAATTTGATAGCCTCCAATTTCAGTTTATGAATTTACAGTAACACATAGAAGATATATATAAAAAATTAATATTGCAGGAATGAAAAATATTTAAGACAGAGTATACTACAGCTGATCTTAAAGAAGAAAATTTCTCTCATATAAACCCATTTATACAGTCCGCAATCACTTAAACTGATCTGCCTCTTTCCCTTATGTCAGAAAATGCATTCATCGGGTGCAGATCCAGTCAAATTCAGTCCAAATCCATATTCAGTCCTCACAAACAAGTAATCCAATCCCCATGTATCAAGCAGCCAACTTGGAATAGAGCCAACACATAGCAAATACAAAACTGTAAGAGCTTTTTACTATTGGTAAGGCATGGAAGAACTGTGAAAAACATGATTTACATTGCCAGAAATGTGTTATACACATATTTTTATTCTAGCAAGTATGATATTTCTCTTATTTGCATGACTACTATGACATTTTTCCAGAGCAGAGAAATATTGCTCAAAATGTCAAGGCTGTACTTCTAGTTAGGTCCAAATAAGTCATTTGCCAGCTCTCTGCATAGTAAGCCTAATTTAAAGCTTACTCAGCCTGTTAACTCCTTTTACAATCTAAAGACCAGTTTACATCAGATTTGCTCCTACCCTAAGGCTTGCTGATCACTTCAATAGCCCATCAGTGCTTCTTACTTCTGTGTATTTATAGTAAAAATTCTTCTCTCAGAATTTTCATCTGGTGACATGAGTTCAGTGAATCTTTTGTGTGAGTCACATAAATGATACCAGTCACTGAAACTTACTTTTACATTTTTTGTGTTTATGTTACATTGTGGGTCAGATTTGGTTTTGTAAATCCTGGTGTTCAGTCTTGCAAGGTTTTATTATCAATGTGTTGGGGTTTTTTCTCCTAATTTCTCCATATTCCTTCTTCAATTTTCTGCTGTTATTTATGTCATTTAACAAATTCATGGCAAAATAAGACTTTACATAGTTTCCATCACAAAGTCCTGATAATGTGTGCTTGGTGACCTTTACTCCAAAACACTTTTTTTTATGACACCAAAGATGATAATATCAAGTTAATTATGTTATGATCTTTAACCTTATAAGTTTGGATAATCTTTCTGTATAAATTCATAGCAAAGACAACCATCAAAACTTTTAAACACTACTTCTCCCTGTGGACTGAAATGAGCATGTATCTAACTCCTTGTTCTGATGTTTAAAACATAAACAGAAAAAAGAAATATCTCAATGGATACTACATAATAACATACTGTAGCTGCTTAGAGATAAAGCTATGAAAAAACACCCTCTACACATATTTTCAAATAATCATGATACATGACACTGAAGCAGTACTTCCCTTGTATTTGTTAGTTGAAAGAAAGCATGAAGGGCAACCATCACAAAGAATAAATTTATTTTCTTATTACCCAATAATTGTTAGTTACAAAACAGAATACACCACTTATACTTGGTTTAATTTGAACTCCTTAGGATGTAATGGCCAGATTCCCAAAATTGCATTCCTGGGAACAGGGAAGAAGCTGAGAGATTCTTTCATTTTTTTATAGCTAGGTGCTAGAATTTTCACAGAGAATCCACTGCTGAACCATTAAAATATATCCTCTGAAAGTTCATTTACTCCCCAGAGAGACTGCCTCAGCAGCAAACCAGAACTGCTGCACAATTTGCTCAGACCTCCTAAGTTTGTATTAATGAATTATTAATACAGTAATAAATAAATTACACTCATTCACATTACAATGTATATAAACATTGTGCACAGCAAAGAAACTGCACACATCCACATACATGGGATTCTTCATTAGTTTGGCTCTTACAAGTGTCATCTGTTGAGCCATATTATCAGAATGCGCCAAGTAAATCACTCAAAAATTTGCACGTGATACAACCTCTAAGTGATTTATTCCAACTTATGCAGGTGAACCACTTGCTATAAATTTTTCAGACTTTAGACTGTGAAATGGTTCTGTTTCGTTATCAATTTGATAACTACTGTAAAATTGATTTAAAATTAAAATTATCTTTAATGCCTTACCCTATCAGAATAAAGTTAATGTACTGAGATCTCTATAACTGTGCCAACACTGTGTTTACTACATAAATAACTTCCATTAATGCAGTATTATTCTGATTTGTGACCAATTTCATGACAGTTAGAAGAAAACATCCTATTTGGTTTTTCCACACACGGAATGTGTATGTTGTGTCTGATGTAGAAATGTATAGTTTATATCAACTGCAACCAGAGGAAAAAAAGAAAGCAAAATTCTGATAAAAGTTTTGGTGTCAAATTCATAATAACTTATGTAAAATAAGACTGCATATATCAGAGGAAAATATAGCTTGGTAGGCACCTTTTCAAGGCAGATAGCTCAAAATCCAGCTCAAAAGGAGGTTAATGTTACCTACCTTATACAGTCTACACTAAGCACAAGTATGTTCAAGGGATGTGTTTGAGGCTGCTACCCCATCCTGCTGCACTGGGTCTCTCCAGGGTTTTCCAAGGATTCCTTCGTTAACCCACTCTCTCTCAGCCTTCAGCACCAGCTGCAGGCTCCAACTTTCTGGCTCATGTTCTTGTAGGTGGAGCTCTGGAATAATTGCTATAGGTTTTTGCTTGCCTGTTACCAAAATTTCATTCTCCTTTCTGTGTTCTGCTTCACTACTGGGTCACCACTAACACAAGTCCCTACCGAAAAGCAACAGTGATAAATGATGTAAAACCAGCAGCGTTCCCAAAAAAATGCTGCTGAAAGTTTCACTCCTGAACAACAAAGTGAATTAGGAACTTAAATAAAATGACCTTTTTAAATGACCTTCCCCAAATCAAAGTTCACAAACCAGGAGACATTTTATATTAGAAAGTCCTCTTGAATAACAATAATGAACAAGAAGATACAAATTAGTAATATAGTACACAAAACAAACTTGTGTTTCACTAGATTTGAAACAGTAGAAAATGTTCTCGAATCCTTAAAATGTACAGTGTTTTATCTACCATAATGCTCAAAACATTATCATTCAGAGCACAGCAGAAAAGAACGTATCTAACTATAATAGAAAATAATTTTTTTCCATTGACTGTAGACTGCTAAAATTCAGAAGCAATCTTTAAGTTTATTTGCTGTTATGGATAACGTTGCTATTATCACATAATAAACATGATGGAATTTTATTAGATGTTTCTAATGACTATTTTAAAACTTAGCCATCTTATTGCACTTCAGTTTTACACATAGAAAAAATAAAGATGTCTGTAAAATGGTCAGAAAGCATGACTGAACAGACATATAATTTGGAAGACTTTAGAAAGCCAATGTGCTTTGTTAGTGCTTTGTGATGAGCTTTTTAGCTTGCAAACACCACTTAAGTCAGGTCTTCTCTGTCAAATTTTGGGAAAGGTTTTTCTTCTCCTTTTGGCAAATAAGAAAATACAGGACAGAAGAAGGGGGCAGGAGAGGGGAGGAAGAAAGCAACTCTCCCACCAAAGTAAATACACAGAATGTGAAGAATGGCTGCAGAATGTAAAAGACATAAACCAAGGAATACAGCCAGACCTCTTTGCATTTCTCATTCTGGCCAGACAGACTCCCTGTATCTCATTTAATGGCCTCATTAGTGTAATCTGAGTCCACTTTCTGTGCTGCTCTAATTTCCTAGAGAGACTCAGCTACTGTTCTGCAAATGGATACAGGCTAGGGTGACTGGTAAAACCTGGCTCAGTTTATAGCCATGTGGAGGCAAAATTCCCACATCCATTCTAGGTCTTCCTGAAAACACACCAGAAGTGGGAAATTGCATCAGCACATATCAGCACAGAGATGAATGGCAGGATGTTCTTCTTGAAAAGGTTCACCTGTTAGCTTAAAAAAGTATTTTGCATCTCCAGTATATTACTGAATTTTTCTATGTTTCAGAAAAAATTGTTTACTAATGACATCCATTAAAAAAGCCACAGAAGCAGAACAAGTCTGTAAAACTGAAATGAGAGTTCAATACCAATTATTCTTTTTAGTTCCACACAATGAAACACAATGCTGTGTTGGTACAAGAGACTTTCAGGCTGTCAGCCTCATTGACAAAGTTCACTATCTGCTTCCCAATGAACATGAGAGCATGAGAAGAAAGAGGTAATATGCTAGAACGCTTAACACCATGATGGAATTTAAAACTGCATTTGTTCATTTTCTGGTTGGTTGGTTGTTTTTGTATTTTAGTGCAGATTCAATTATTTAGAAATTAAAGCTTTTACTGTATGGATTGCCATGTGCTCTGGGATGACCCTGCTAGAGCAGGGAGGTTGGACCAGATGACCCACTGTGGTCCCTTCCAACCTGACCCATTCTGTGATTTTGTGGCTGGGTGCAGTATAAACAGTGGCATTAGTGTCACTCCAAAACATCTCATTCCTGCAGACAGAACTTCTAGATGGAAGGAGGTTGTTAAGGCTTTGTCACAAGAATTAAGTATCTCTTACAGGTCTGCTTTGGTCCTTATCTCCTGTGACTTGTGTTCTGTAGTATGTTACTAGTTTGTATCTTGTTGTCATCATATTCTGTCCTAACCAATTCAATTGATATGGCATATTAATATTAAAAATTCACTTACATTCATGCGCATTTCTGTGAGTTTACAAAAACCACTGTTTTTAACAAATGTGAAAATTAATGTAAGATCATGCCTTATCTTTGACACAGTAGCTATGGAATAGCCACAGGAATTCCCATCAAGCAAAGGTGCCAGGAGGGTATAGACAAATCAAAATGTTTTGGAGATTCAAAGAAACTCCTCTAGCTGAAGCAGAAAATATATACACAAAATATATACATCTTAATAGCAATGTAGGAATGTACAGAATATGGTATGATTAAAACAGCCCAGCACTCAGAGTGGACATAACAGAATTAAGGGGGAAGCACTGATGGCCTTTTTTCCTCATGCCAAGTTCATGACCAAAAAAAAAACCAAACCCAGGCACCTGCATCATCATCATCATTTTTAAGCCAAATGTTAACCAAACTAAATCCACTGCTATGCCAGTGGCTGAAGTAAAGAGCTAGAGAGAATTTCCTTTGGTTTTTCTCCACGTTCTATCAATCAGAACTATTTTAATACAGGATTGCTTTCTATCCCAATTGGAAGAAAAAGGGAAAAGAGATCGTGAAATAAACGTGGAAAACAGGTTATTTGAAGTGTTAGAAAGCATCATGGTGAAACTAGTTTGATAACCACAGGCCTCTTTAAGAACCAAATAAGCCCTGCATTTACTACATGGTCTGTTTTGCTCAGTTTTGTTCAGGGGTGTAATTATTTTTAAAAGGATTTTTTTTTTTTTTTATGAGCACTGAGTCTTTCCTGTAAACAATGTTAATTCTCTTAGTCTTTATCAGTCATTTTCAGACATTCATGTGATCATAAGCCAGAACAAAGGAAAAACAAGGCAGATTTGGGAGTAGGGGCTTGAATTCCAGGGGCTTGAATCCAAAAGTCTTTACATTTTCTGAAGTATTTGTCCTCCTTCATTCCTTTTTATTCTTGGCTTTATACTGTGAGACATGTCTGCATTCAAATTTATCTGACATTACATCCCGTTTGCAAGAATACAGCAGGAGACTTTCTCATACAAAACCCTCACCACTGAAAACTAAAGGACAGCTGGAAACACATCTCGTGTTTTCATTTACTTTCCTTATTTACTCGATTTTGAAAATAATACTTCTGTTCTAGATTGTGTAAGCAAAAATTATGGACAAGAAAAATGAACTGGAAAATACAGGGAAACACATTCTACAACCAATTTACCTGACTGAAAACTCATTTTAAAGTATCTCACTGCTTGTGCAATGAGAAGCAATGTTGGACAATTAAGTATAAAAGATTATTGAAGATCAGAAAAAAAAGGATAGACTCCTATTAGCTTTTTCATTATAATCTTTAGAAAAAGATAAATGTAGTGTTCTGGTGCAATCCCCTCTTCTGGTCATATAAAGAATTGGAAAAAAAATAAATAAAATTTCACCTCAGGTTCGAATGCAAAATACTCGTATTTTCCCCAAGCATGCTCAAAAACTCAATTATTAGACTAAAGAGACAAAGCTGATCATTTTATTGTCCTACCTTTTTTTAACTGTGAAACATTCAAAGTGTTTGCAATAATTTTACCAGCTGCAGGACTACATTAAAAAAAATAAAAATCTGCCAAGTTCACATTGCCTTATAAGGGTGTGCCACTTGGAGAAGAAAAAAAACTACATAGAAATGTGTCTGCCAATAATACCTATTCCGAAGTCACAGAACCATCGACTGGCTTGGAAGCACCTGCCTTGAACGCAGCGATTCACAACCCTTCTGAAGAAGCCCACCTGGACACCTGGTGTGGTTCAACATGTCAGGCTGGACAGGGCTTTGAGCAACCTAATGGGGTGAAAGATGTCCCTGCATGCCCCTGATGACAGGCCTGTCCCTGTCTCCACTACAGAGAGATAAATACCCTTCTGATCATTAAAGGCCCCACCTCCCACACATGAAAGCAACTTGATGAGAGTCCCACTTTTATTACTACTGCAAGAGCAGCACAGGAAACATCCAAAGAGGGTCCTGATAGCTATCAGTGTTTGTTCATTATGAAATATAGAGCCATTAGGAATACTTTCAGAAATTACACTTGATAATCATTTACTTTGCACAACAGACTACCAGATGAGTATGGGCAACCTGCAAGTAAATGTTTTAAAATATACCTACAGCAACAGTAACTAAAAGCAATCAGAAACATACAGCGGAAAGACAGAGAAAAAATTCTCCCTCCCCCCTACCCACCCCAAAAACCAATAAAACCCAAGCAAAGCTAACTCTAATCTTCTTCCTTGCTGTAGGCACACAACTTCTCTTAATGCTTGTGCCATAGTACGTAGTTCCCTAGAACAAGGGATCTTTGCCCAAACTGCTATATTGCTGCAGAAAGCAGCAATTAATTATATTGTGGTTCTGCAACATAAAACAGAATAGCAAGGCATTCACAGAAAACAGTCATTAAAAGAGCAGGATATGAAGTGCAGCAATTGGTTTTTAAAAAGTAATTTTCTTTTTTTTTTACATAATACACTGCCATTTTCTATTTCAAGCTGTTTCAGTCCAGACCACCAGAGCCACTGTACTTTGTCAGCACTGTGAAATGACATTCAGCTTCAAAACCCTCCATGTTTCTTCCTTCCTAGTCATACAGTAGGAATAAATAATTTAATCAAGTATTCATCAGGAGAGGGGAATATCCTATTAGTCTGTGCCTGCATTCCTTCCCCTTCACTTCTTTGCTTCTCTTAAATCTCTGGAAGTGTACATCGATCTTTTTAGCTTAGCCAAAACCACAGCTCTATGAGTTTAAGAAAAAAAGAAACTTAGGAGTATCTGCAAATTCACATACAACTTTCTAAAACTAGAAGTGAATATATACCCATTATAAACAGGTCAGTTTTTAGAAATGAGCTAGAAAATTCACACCGCAACTAGAAAAATGGCACTAAAACACCACTTTTAGAAAAACAGTTACTAGAGACTTCCTCAATTAAACATCCATCTCCATCTAAAAGACAGAAGTGAGCACACATCACTGTGATGCAAAAACCATGAAAAAGGATTTTGTGGCTAGCTGACTTGCTGATACACACATTTACATCTCTTAAATTACTTACAAAGTACTAAGCTACTGTCATTTGACGCATTTGTCCAAAGATGGAAGGATCATTGTCCTCAATCTGACTGACCGTGAAGAGATTTTAACCAGAAAAACTTGAAGATCATTATTTATTAGTTTCTGAAAGTTTAATTTTATTCTTTTTCATAATTCATGAAACAGTATCTTCATTACATAAAAGGAGAGAACTCTGACTGAATTTGGTCGAAGGACAAAGACACAGTAAGATAAAAAAATAAAATATGCCTCCAGTGACCAGATGGAAGGAGAATGAAGGAAAGAAAGACAAAATAAGTGATCATGGCTATTAGGTACTCCAGACAAAAAGACTCTTCATTCAAGTTATTTAATCTAATTTTAAAAAGTCTCTATTAGGCCACAGAAACTACTACAAAATATCATCAAATATTATCTCTAAAATATCTTTAATCTCTTCTTGTCTATGACAGTCTTTGTCTAACACAAAGGACTGAGAACGGATGTATCACTTGAAAGACATATAATAGTAGACTTAAGTCCTTAAGATTGTAAGGAAAGTTATCATAACAATTCTCTTTGGTTTTACTGACTTATAAATTCTTTAAAAGTCCTGCAAGGCATCACCCCAATTTAGAAGTATATTTTCCCACCAAAACTGAGAGCCATATTATTAATGAAGTCAATAACTTACAAGTAAGTCAAGGGCTCTGTTTATAAAAAAGCTATATAATTTTTTTTAACAAGGGAAAATGTAGTAACTGCTTAAAATTACATCAGTTAGCCTGCAAACATTCTTTTAAGCTTCCAAGAAATAGGATCTGAATCCAAATGCAAGTTAATTAATGTATTTTTCTTAAAGAAGTGGTGTACAATATAGAACTCAAAATTACCTAACACAATAATCTGCCATGTCATGTATTTACATGCCTGGAAATCTCTTGTGCAGGCTGTGGAAGAAATACAGGCTGTGTTGATCAAGACTATTGTACCTAACAGGATTGCCTGCAGGGAGAGGTCAAGTAAGCTACTCTTTTATATTCTCTAAGACAGACCATGAGATCAACAGAAGTTCAACAAAACTCAGCACTATCACTGTTCTACACAGAAGCTGGAGTCCAAGTCCCAAAGCAGAAGTACTGTAACAGAAAAGAAATTGTATTTTCATTGGGGTAGAAGAAAAAAAAACAAACAAACAGCATGAAAATTGGTATCTCCCACCCAGTATGGGGCTCTATTCCTGAATGAAATCCTTCTGACTACTGAACCTGAGGTCTTTATTTCAATAAAGATCTTTCAGATTTTGAAGGATTAATATGGAAGGCAGTCACCTTCATGTTACCCTTAATATGAGGTGACTCCAAATACGAAGTTCCTCGGTCCTCGCTGGTCTTTCTATAGACATGTTTGCCTAAGCAGTGCCTTCAGACATTTTTTTTTCCCTCACTAAGTACCACCTCACTGTGTCCATTGTTCGAGGCCACTTTCTCCTTCCTCCTACCTTGGTTGGTCTGTATGTAATCAAAGAGAACCAATACTAGAAGTACTCTATCCAGTAACTCAGCTCTTGGATAATGACCCTCCCTTTCCCCCAACAACTACCTAGGTAGGAAGAAACCTCAAAACTTTAAAACACCCTGTGCACCAGATGAATAAATCCAGTAAAACTTGTAGCAAATCAGAAGGCTTGGTGTTTTGTTTTTTTAAGAGAACACTGCAGCGCCTTCGTAAGCAAATTGTAGATAAACCCATTCTAAATGCTTTCTTCTGTCTCTTACTGTACCAATTAATGTGGCTATATATGCTTAAAACACTGAGAGCACTGCATATCTTCAGATAATTGAATTTATTTCATTTCCTTTGAGGTTTCCTCTTGATTGTAAACCTTGCTGTAAGAGAAGGGTTCCCAGACAGAATCAGTGTGGAGATATGAAAGCTGAGCAAGCACATAAAAACACAGCCCTTGTTGAACAACCAAAATTTCAATGCTGAGCAAATGCGCAGCTCCCAGGCAGGAGGACCCAGAGAAGCCACTGATGGATTTAGGGCAAAGAAGCACAAGTCCCTACTAGGTAGCTGACCTTCAAAATAAACACTTCCTCACTGGCTGGCCAGCTGCTCAGAACACATATTTGTCATTATTATAAAGAACTGGTGTGCTAGCTGAGCAAGCCAGATAACCAAGAAGTATACTCACATTAATTATCTGGGTACTAGAAAAAAAACCAACTCCTTCCTGGCTGCTGTCTGATGAACTATCAAACACTTCCTCTATACAAGCAGCACGAGAGCAGCACAACTGTGTCACCTGGGAGGGAAATCAGTGGAGGCAGCTTTGTGGGGGGACATCAGAAGGAAAGGGTGGCTATGGTAAGAGAGGTGAGGTGTGAAAAGTCAAGAATTACTAAAGAAATTGTGCAAATACAGAAAATGCAGTAGGAAGGGAAAGATGCAACCTTTATACAATCTGTAATAGCCTAACCCCTGGTATGTAAGTTTTTTATACACAGTAAAAACATTTGGGAAAATACTCCCCAGGGATGTTGTAAATATTCTAAAACATATAATATACATTCAGGAAACCTGGAGATACAATACTAAACACAGTAGGATTTCAAATTTCACACTTAAGGCACAAAAAAGCCCCTTATCAATGATACTGCAGCAAGGTAAATCAGTATCTATAAAAGCATTGTAAAGTTATATGCACTTTAAAATTAAATTAAAGTGAGTTTCAAGATTGTGCTTGCTATCTGGTTATTTTTCCTCTGTTGTATATCATCACTGATTATCTACTCATTTCCATACCAGGATAATGTGTTCAGTAAATCACAGTTGTCCAGACACAAAGCCAAACAGGAATTCAGATGCAAGGGGGTTGCCTGTTTTGTCCCAGAACTTGGTGGTGTCTTGGGAGCACCGAGAGGTCAGAAAAAAACTAGAGATGACCTGCCAGCTCCTGCTTTGGGTGCAGCATAAACAGCATCATCTCACTATACCCTGGCAAGTACACTGGGCACAGTACCAGCCCCCATGGGACCCCAGCACTGCCCACCCTGGCATGCATGGGACAACTGCTAGAGAACAGGCACTCCAGCCCCTCTGAAGAAGTAGGTAACACTGCAAGGGCACAGAGGGACCCTTGATGTCTCCTAGCCACTCAGGCTCCACTAAGACATGGCAACTTTAAACAAGCATTTTAAGTCCAAATGTACAGGGTAACATTGGATAGTGATTCTGCAAATGCATCATCAGAGAAAGATAAAGTTTCAAGCAAAAAAACCCCTGAACTAGATCTATACATCACTAGTTTCACTAACATAGTAACAACGCATGAATCAATTAAACTTGTAGATACAGAAGGGACTCCTATTTAATATATGTCACAAATATGTCACAAAAGTGCACAAATGAAGCCTACTGGAACATTGTTGTTGTTTTTCCTTACTTAACTTGTTGAACTGCAGGCAAGAAAATTTCATTGCGAGATTTTCAGAGAGAGAAACCAATCCTGACAGAAAACATGACCGACCTTCTGTGGAAATAACTCTATTAAATTTTCCTGCTTACATATGTTCAAATTTCTGTTGGAGGGAGGCTTTGTCTAGTACACAACAACAACAACTGCATGTAAGATGATTTTTCTTTTAAACTTCTGCTTTGATACTGAGCTTCTTCCTCAACTTTAAGAACACTACTTATACTGAACTTATTATATCACAGGGGAAAATGCAACCTGTACTTAGAGACTTGAGAAAGAGACAGTGTCCTGTCTTGATATCAACTAGTTAACAGTGACAGAAACACCATTTCCGCTTTACAAGAGGAACATGATAATTAATGCGAAATCTTCCCTGGTAACAGACCAGCCTGCTTTGGACATAAGTGCTTCAACCAGTGCAATCACTCAACACTGAGGATGACTCAACCCTCTCTAAGGAGCATGACATCTGTGATTATTATTGATAAATACATCCTTGTCCTGGGCTGAGTTTACAATCTATTTCAACAGGAAAGGAAAATATTTTTGAAGATTAAATTATACCAGTTCTGTCTCCATGTGTTCTGGATTATATGCACTTAAGCAGCCCCAAAGGACATGCTGCAGAAGGCATCCAACTCAGAGTCCCTATAAAAAAATTAAATGAGGACACATGTGCTTGAAGGATTAGATCCAGGTATAGTATACAGTCTTCGGACTGGAATAAGACTGAATGTCTTCTACATGCTATCACCATTTATTAGCAGTGAGTATGTATTAGCAATAAATTACAGTTCCTTATATAAAGAAAAACAAAGTGTTTTTATTTTCAGCATTACCTCAAAGCTTCATCCTTGCCTCTAACAAGAGAAACAAGTTTTAAAATAAAATATTAAAGGCAAAAGCTGTCAATATCAATATTGCACTTCTGGTAATAAAACTTTAGGCTAACAAAATCTATTTAAAAGCCCACATTTAATGTGTGCAATTTTAAAATCAACAACCTGTTTTACCCATTTCCATTTCTCTCTGTTGAATTTAATCTGCAAATACTGAATAATGTTTTAAAAATGGAAAAGGCAATGTTTGTCTTTGTATCTCTTAGGAATAATATAAAATTATCTATCAATGCCTAAGATTTATGCAAAACTTGCATATTCATCAAATCTGCCCCTGTATAAACTTCAGCTAAATACGCTTTTAGAAGACTAGTTAAAAACCCCTAAAAAGCATAACACTTCTAACAAAGCATAAAAATACTTCAGAAATATTTTTAAATGCATATAAGAATGAAGAAAAAACAAGAGCCTACATGAAACTATCCTCTTGAATCCATAACACAGGGAAAGGGCAGGGATGGAGTGCGGGTGAAGTCCTGGGTGGCACCAAAGCCCTTGGACTGGCTAATAGCCAAGGTGGCCCTTGGCAAATCTTGCAGCATCTTGAACACACCTGGGACCAGCCCAAATGTCAGGGCATGATGCACACACAGAGCTCTGCCTTCCCACCCTGACACACCCTTTTCCAGCAGGACCAGCTGAGAAGCCGCTGTGTTTCTCACAGTGAGATCAGAGCCAACACACAGGATGGATTCTTCCTATTTGCCTACGACAGCTGTGTTTGGCAAACAGTAACAACATAGCAACTGATCAGATTCTAGTAAGAACAGATTTTCAGTCCAGTTAGAAGCTGAAAAATGTTCAGATACACACAATTGACATGAAAATGGCAGTGTCAGAACTGCCTTTCATTCCATATGAAAATTCCCACCTTAACAATGCAATGGTACTATACAGCAAATTGTAAACACGTCATATAGTAATACTAATTTGTAGGGGGTTTGGTGGGTGGTTTTGGTTGTTTTTTTTTTTTCTTTTTGTTGTTGTGGTTGTTTTGGTTTTGTTTGGGTTTTTGTTTGGTTTTTTTTTGTTGCTAACTCATATGCACATATTTGCTCAAGCTCAAATAGCTCAGCTGGGAAAAATAATATTAAAACTACCCTTCCACAAATTAATTTCTCTTTTTGCATGCCACTTGGACTAGCAGTCTTTTTATGATATTCCAGAAACGATGAGTATTTTGATGAACAAAGAAACATTAGATACATTGCAGTCCTCAAGTTAAATGGCAAAATCCGATTTTACAATAGGAGGGGGAAAGTGTACTGAAATTAATTATTATGACTAAAAGCTTCCCAGTGAGTGCCTTTTCATAAATCAACCACACACTTTTGTGTAAGGGTTGTTCCCATCATTTGTTTTCTTATCAAGATCTTTTTTTAGGCGGAAGCAGTGCCACTAGTGGGAAGCATAAAGTGCACTTTTATAAATTACTTTTTATGTATAAAAGTCACGACAAACAAATTCGCTTAAACAAAATAACTTTGCTGCATCTGAATTATAAGATGGCATGCCAGATCTTTAGAATATAGGTAACAGGTGCTTAAAAAGGATTAATGCATTGGTATTAATTCTCTACATGAATACCCAGCAGATACAGCTGCCTGAGAGGAGAATCTGCTGTTCTGGCTTTTCCTGTTGCTCTCTCCTCTGTGCTTCTTCCATCTTTCCACAGATGTGGTCACCACTGCTTAGCAACCACAGGATGACACAGAGGAAAATCCTCTATCTAGAGCTCACCCTGCTCCACCTACAGAGCACCAAACTACCTTTCACAGCAAATTAGGAAGAACATGTTTTATTTGTTCCTGCCGAGGTACCAAGTGGGACCTCAGATGTAGCTTGATGTGAGATGAGTTTCCTTTCCTTGGTGGATGCATAGAGGAGAACCTAACAAGCTGGAAGATCTGAGAACTGTCGGTAAAACAGCTCCCTAAATGCTAATGCTAGGTAAATAGAACAAAAATTTAAAAAAAAAAAACAATAAATACATTTAAAGAAAAAAAATAAATTAAAAGCTCCGACACCGCGGGGATGCGAAAGAGACAAGCGAAGACAAGAGGCTCAACCGAATACCTTACCTACTTCGACTCAAGTGCTCCAGCCGCCCTCCCGGGAGAGCCCAGGCANGGCCTCTGACTCCAGTCCCACGGGGAGCCAGAGCGGGGTCCTTCCGCGGCCGGGGCAGATGGAGGCGGTAGCCGCGGGGAGCCGGGGCGGGGGTCGGGCCGGGGCGATGGAGAGCGAGGGGCGGCCGCTGGCCCCGGCCCTGCCCGCAGCGCCTCCGCCCGCTCCCGCTCCCGCTCCCGGCCCCTCTTAGCGGGGCGCGCGTGGGCCCGTTCCCGTAAGCGCAGAGCCACACTCGTCTCTGCTATTCATTCACGTCCAGTGCTAAACGGGTTTCCGAGGGGAAGTCACCGTGTTCTTGGCTGTAATTCAAGGCAGTAACATTATACGTTGACCTGATGAGGTTTTAAAAGCATTTATGTGTGTTTTTTTTTACTGATGACTAACTCTAATATCTTGTGAATGTGTCTTGGAAACCTGCAACGAAAAATAAGCTAGTTTGCAGTTCAGTGAGGTGTTTTATGTGATACATTAATCAGTGAAGTGTCTCAGAGGAGTTACGTTCTTGCTTAGAGAATAAATATGTACCCCTGCTTTTGGATGCAGACAACAGACAATAATTCTTTGCAGATTTTGGGGGAAAATTGGCACCCGAAGAGCACTAAGCATTAGAGCTGTAGAGCATCATGTCTACAATGTGTATCTAAACCCCATGCAGATCAGTATCTTCAACTAAAGCCACAGCTAAGCCTAAATTAAAATACCAGCCTACCACTGCTTCCCAGCACTTTCACAATCAGCGCTTCCTCTTCCTGAAGGCCTCCTGCTGTGGCCTGGACTCATTGACTGCATCGATTCCCTTGTTCCAAAGTTCATAGAGCTTTGGTGCATCTTGAGGGCTGTATAAATAGGTCACATCTGTAGGTTTTTTTCTGTGGTCATAGCGTAAGACCCTAAAAAGTCACTGGAAATACTTTGAATTCCCTGCTGCTTGAGAGCAGGGAAGGGCAACTCAAGATAGTTTTGACATTAGAATATGAAAATTACTATATACCTGTCAAAACAGAATGATTCAGTAATGGCATTTGTTTTTTCAATCTTTAGAATGAAATATTCACCTCCTTTAGGAAAATTCATTATCAAAATTCACAAGCATATTTCATGAAATAGCATGAAAATGTTCTTATGTGATCTGGTTTCTGTGCTCATGTTTCCTTGCCCAAAATCTCCCTTTTCTTGATGCAGCACTAGCACACTGTGACAGGGAGGAGGGGATGCTAAGAAGGCATTTTCCTCTTCACTTCTATTATTTTAGCACAGGCAGCCAGTCATGTGTTTCTATAGCACACTTAAGCCATTTCCCCATTACCTGATTTGGTAGCAGCACCCAGCTGCATGGAACCTGCTTGAAGCAGTATCTGTATTATTCCTGACTGGCTGCAAGAGACCAGTGCCTTGAGTACATCCATTTAAATTAAAACTAAAAGGCACTCATTCCCTGCAGTATTGTTATTGCAACAGTATTTGATAACATATGTCCTAAGAAGCTGTAACCTAGCACAGGAGACAGTGTTACCTGATTTCAGTGACTACAAATAAAATCCTTTAGATTTCAGTATCCATTTAAAATTGAATGTTAAACTGAAAGAGATCACATGCAAAGGCAATTTTTTAAAATTTTTTTCCTCATCTCTCAAAACTCAACCTAAATAAGGGGAGTGTTCTCCTTTTTTCAATGTTCTTTTAAGTTTTTTCAAATTTTTTCCTCATTATTTCCACATTTTAATGATGATGTACAATTGCTTTCTGAATGCCTTGTCTATGTTGAGATCTCTAATATTTCAGTATATGTTACTGGAATAGTCATGTTTGTCTTGAGGACAGACAGCCTGTGATATTCCAGAGAATGATGCTTATGTAGTCAGCAAATAATGGCAGTGCTTTTAAAAGTAATGTGCACTATGCAACCAATAGATTTTTTTAAAACACAAAATTCTAAATTAATATTAAATATGTAATTTGCTATATTAAATTGAAATACGTCATTCAAAAGCTTCCCCACACAGCAGTCCTGTTTTTCATCTGTTTATATAAAAACATCTACCGCAATTCATTACTTGGCTGCAATTACTTGATGCTAGAGTTGCACTGACAATGAGTATAGACTACAGCTACTTGTTTGATTCCTGGTTTCACGAAGTTTTAGTGATGCATAATACTACAATAATAATAATAACAGAAACAACAACAGTAATACCATGACCATTATTACTAGGACCGTAACTGCAATTGCTAATTAATAAGTGAAAAGTGATGGGGATTATCAGATGGTATAAACTGTTTCCAAGAGAGAAGAGTGAACTGCAATATTTAATATGATAGCACCACACAGTGTTCAAAGCGGATATAGCTTTGTAATCAGTGCATTTCTTAACATCTCATTACCACCTGGAGAAAAACAGTGATGGTACTATTTATAATCTCATTAATCCAATATTTGAGAGAAATAAAGCATCAATACAAACATGTGCTGAATAGAAATATATTGGAAGAAAAATGTCTAATACCCATGTTGGTCTAAATGACCCAAAGAGAAGCACTAGCAGAATGGAAATCACTGCAGTTTGTTACGAATGTCTTTTCCCCAAATGCTAAGAAAGAATTTTTGACCTGTTTAGTCCTTTAGTTCCTTATCTACTTTGCTACTTGCAATAGATCATCCTGAAGAACAGAACAGACTTACCCTCTGCCCACACTTCCCACTGAAGAATATTATACCATAGAATCTGCTAACTTTTTATTCATGAACATGATCAGCAAGGAGACGGTCAGTAATTGGTTTCAGAAAGTCTTGGCTTGGCATTCAGCCATGTTAAAGTCACAATGCTTGTATTAATGTCATGGTCTCCTCACAAGGATTGGCTATCTGGATAATTAAAATGATCCTATTTTCTTCTCCAGCAATCCTTTTTCCTGTCAGTAATAAAATATTGCTGTCTCAGGAGCTGCTTCACTGATGTCTCTGCAGTGCGCCAAGATCAGCAACTTCCTCAACAGTCCAAAACAATTTTTCATTGGATTTTTAAAACATTTTAATCTTCCCTTCCTCTTAGTAGTTGTAATTTTTTCTTTCAAAATTGTACCATCAGACTTTACTACTGACATTTTCCGATTAGGTGTTTCTGGCATTATATGGTCTATTTTCTCCTGACCTTCCTTTACCATATATCCTGTATTTTAAGATAAGCCATTTGAATGGCACCCTCGAGGAGCGTTGTTAGGTAGGTGATGACAGTGGTCTAAGAGTTCATAGTCAAATTCAATGCAAGATGTTTGTTGATGGAATGGGTCAATATTATCATAGACAATATATGTGCCAAAATACATAGTATGTAAGTAAATAGCTGTGAAGCCAAAAGTACAGTGTTATGAAGTGCTATTTCACCAAAATGCTTACTAATTGTAGAAAGTAATGTGTCACTGGCTCTGTGATCCTCTGCTCTACCACTGGCTTGAACTAAAGAAATAGCGGACTCTTATGACTGAAGTATTAAGATCTTTTAAAATCTTCTAAAGAATTTGAATATGGATCTGAAATTATCTAACTTTTTAAAAGAGATACTGAAAAAGTAAACAACAGTCAAAATTTCTAGTCACAGTTTCCTGTAGTACACTCATTCCCATTCCAAAGCCATGTTCTTTTATACATGCTTCTAAGCAGTATCTGGAAGGTCTCACTGGGCTGCAGTGTCAGCGGGCTCAGAGGATACACAGAAAACTCTGTTTCAAGACAATGAGTTGAATTAAGGGAGTTATTGTACTGCTTTCACTCTTTCACCTCTTTCAACAGCCCACTAACAGTGGTCAACTTCCTGCTCAAGACTTACATATTGATTTATCTTATTTTACTGGAATTGTCATCCACAAATACACCTTGTTTACAGGAGGCTGAATTGAACTTCCTGACTTCTTGTTGACCATAAGTTTTAAAGGAAATTAGTATTTTTAAAACATCTTTTCTATTGCTTGGTTTTTGGTTTTGCTATGAGTGACTAAGTCAGTAGAGAGATCAAACTAAGGATTTAGTGCAAAATATCATTGGATTTCTTGATGCTTGCAACATTTGAATATTCATTTTACTTTTGAAACACATTTTTTTGCCATTTCACAATAAAAACAAGGACAGGAAAAGTGGATGGAAAAATGTATTTTGCAGAAAAAAATATTTTGTTTAAACCTTGGGTAAGCAATTAATTTGCCCACTAATATCTAAACCACTGTGCTTAATTTTGAATATTTTTAGAAATATTAATACAGTATTTCAGTATCACAACTGATTAGTCTGTCCTGCAGTAGAGTATCAAATCTCATCTGGATGTGACATGGATTTTGCACATACCTTTCCACTCACATTACCCTGATGTATCCAGAAGAAAAATTTTCTGCACTGCTGTGTATGTCTGTGCTGTCTGTTATACCTGAGAGGATGGAATATAAAAGACCAGAAAACTGTGGACATATGAAAAATATTAGTAGCATTATAATTGCCATTTTATAAGCACTTTTAGAGTGGAAAGAAAACAAAGAAATATATTTTTAATAATAAATAAGTTTTTAGTATGAAATGAAGAAAATATTTCTACTAATAAAATAGGTTTGTAGAAATCTCCATTTCACAATCACATCAATCTAAGCATTTATTTCACTGACACAAAAACATGGAGTCATGCAGATGAAGTTGGATCTACTTTACATATACGAAACGTACACGTGTATTCTGACTTAAACCCTAAATAAGTGTTAATTAATTGATATTGAAAATTAATGTGGTCAGAGATTAGGTGCTTTTAAAAATTTATTTATTTAAGTCTTACCCTAGCCATTCTCATTTACTGTATTTTTTCCCCATATGGTGACTAATTTTTCTGTCCATCTGTTTTTATTGTACTTGCACAACTTGTCCTTGAAAGAGAAATTTAATTTTTGTTGAAGTCAAAAGCAAAACTGCCATAAAGAGGAAGATTTCATGGGACCATACTATGAAAAAAAAAAAAAAAAGAATGTCTTACTTTAAAGAATGTCTCTACTATCTGAATTAAACATTTTGTTACTTTTCCACCTGCTGTAGTTATTGACTACCCGCAGTGTTGTTTTATAAAATAAACCAAGTCTACGATGTCAACTAAAAAAATTTTGGGAACTTCACCAGGACTTTGTACTCACAGTCTCCATAAGAGGGCACCTTCACCTAACAGCAGAATGGTATTTTAAAAAAGGCCTTTCTAAAAGCTTTAGGAGGGGAGAAAACCCTCTGGAGAGCACAGTGAGAGAAAAAGTTACTAAATTATCCTTATCATTTTAGTGCTGGTAAGGCAAATATAACTTAAGCATGCATTAACTCTGTAGTGATGATTTTCTTTGCAACTTTGTGGGAGTTTCCTCCCAGTCTAGAGTTTAAACTAGATCGCCAGAATTTTAAAGCTCTTTTAGCATTGTCTAATAAAATAGATTTATTTAACAAAGACCGACTTGCTCGCAGGAGCAAGTTGGCGTTGTTTGAGAAGACCTACTCCTTGTCTGTGTCACATGTGCAGAAACACACAAAGGAGTGACCTCTTGGCCACAGGGCACTGCTGGCTCAGGGACAGCTCCTTGTCCAGCAGGACCCCATGTCCTTCACAGAGCTGCTTTCCCGCAGGTCAGCCCTCAGCCCGTATGGTGGGTGGAGTTATTCCTCCCCACGTGCAGGGCCCTGCATTTGCTTTTGCTGAATTTCAAAAGGTTTCACTCTTTTTCCTGATTTTGCTAATCTGTAGTAACGTAGATCTACATACATACTGCATCCACTATATTTCTGTTCCTTTCCTCAAAACGACGTCTGATCTGTAGCCATTGCCTTGTCTGTTTCCCTGTTCGCTCAGAATCTGATCTTATTTACAGATGGAGGTGCACTGAGGAGTACATTATTGCTCCTGATTTACGTAGCCAACTTTTGAGAAGAGACCTCTGCCATTCCTATGAAATACCAAGGGGAACCTCTCTGAGTCATTCCCTGATTCACTTCTTTTGAATAGCAGTAGTTCAAAGAAAAACATCACTGACTTAAGAAGAAGAAAATGAAAAAAAATGGCATTCATTTCCATGCCTTAAGTCACAGACATAATTAATAGGAAAGAAAACTTTAAACCTAGTATGTGAATAGAATAGTAAATATATTGAAATTTTTTTACATGAGAAAGAAGTTCGACAATTTGAACTGTTAATAAATTTTTAATCACAATTTTTAGTGTCAGAGATTGTTTTGTATTGTTTTCAGATGATGCAGGTTGTCTCTGCTGAATTTTAGGAATAAAATTACCAATTTCTAATGTAAAATTATTTTCATTAAAACTAGTATCCTACTAAGGACTATTAATTCCAATACCTGCCCTTTGATGTCAGAAAATCTGTCAAATGAAAGGAAATCCATGTCCTGATGTGTTAAGCTGGGTTAACAGTTTCTTTAGATGCTTGTTTTACCTTTTCTCACTTAATTTTCTTTTTTTAGCAGAGTACTATTAAGTCCTTTTCTCTGTCTCAATCTTTCTTTGGCCTGATTTCTTTTCCACATTCCGCTTTCATTAGACCAAGGGGCACACAGTTATTTTAAAAATAGAAGTGAAAATTGAACCATTTTACTCACAGTTATGTTTGGTAGAGAAAACTGGTATTTATTTACTAATAATATTTACCATACTAATATTTATAATTCTGAGATCATCACCTTTTCTAGACTCCTTGGTAAGTTTTCCCTCTTTGCTATAGGAATAGAAAATAAACTAGCTAGGATTCTCCTTTCAGCACCAAAAAAGGTAAGTTTGATGGAATGTGGAATATTTTAGGAGTACTTAAAATAGGAAAATGTATCTATGATGAATAAGACCAGCAGCAATTGACGCCTGAGACTAAAAAATTTGTAATAGATGTATTTGGTTTCCTTCTGTGTATTTTTTTTCCATCATTATCCTTGTTACATCGTTGTTAAAAGATGTGACTATTAACACCTGGTAGACAACCATGTGTAATACAGTATTTACATTAAAAAGACAAAAATACTAGTGTCTAACAAACAACTATTACTATAAATATTAAACAAATTATTTGTTACACATGGGCTTTGGGGATTTTTTCCCCTTTTTACTCAAGGAGGACACGGAAAACAGGTTACATATGATGCCAACAGACAGCAATGGATAATGTACTTCATTCACTTCTACTTCCACAGTGCTCTTATTTGTCTTGGAAGGCATTGGACTGATTTTCCTGAAGTTGGAAAACTCCGATTTACAGCAAAACAAGCTTTCCTTATCTCCAGGATAAGGGAGGGACCTTGGGCAGACATATAGTTCCGTCTCAATATTTACTCATTCAAACCAGAGATCAAAGATACAAATGGTGGCGATGCTTTGTGTGCCCACTGGAAGCTGACCTGCACTGCAAAAGCCCTGGCACTACATCTCAGTGCAGCAGCCGGTTGCAGTGATTATCCCATCCATCTTTAATGTTACCTTGAGTGCTTCCACGTGTGCATTACAGCTGACAGGAGTACAACAGGGCCATAAAGAGAATGTCAGTAATCATAAAAAGCCGAATTTGACCTACTTACCCAGAGATGAGTAGCATCTTATTTTCAAGCAGCAGAGGTGAATCGCATGCCTTATCTATATAAATATGACAGATAAAAATAACAGGAATTTGACAGGTGAGTGGAAAGTACTGCTATAAAATTCGAATTTGGAGGAAAGTGAGAGAATGAAGACAGGGAAGACATAGCCCCTCTCTTGGCATATGAATTTCCGCTCTCCAGCACTAAGCATTCAAAATTCTCACTCAGTTCCACTCAATTCAGGCAGTAAGACAGGGCCATATGGCAGGGGATTGGCTAAATAGTGCCTGTGAGGCTTTACTAATAGCATCTACCAAATGTGAACTTCATCTCCCTTTGAGTGCCTCTCAGGTAAACCATATTCCATATTGACAAGACTGTTTATTCTTATCACACCACTAGATAACTCTCACACTGATGGCACAATCATTCTGGTTCTGACAAGGTTAAAGTACAACTGAGATATTTTTGTTTGCTTGTTGCACTAATTATTCCAGCCCATCCAATATTATCGAGACAGAGTATTAACCTTCATATAACAGACCTAATCTTTCTTTTTTATAGCAGACCTGAACAGCATTTCTCTTTGCTTTTAGGAATGCTCAGCAACTGGAAAGCCCGACAAGTATACTCATTTAGCATTAACCTGGTCTCACACTTTCAGAGAGAAGCCTACAAATGGATGGAAAGCAGACTCACAGGTCAAGAGACAAAGATGGTCCCCAAATTAAAGAAAACAGACGCAACCAAGTCTGTTTTATAAATGGATTACGCTTTTAAAGGCTGGAGTGTAGGAGAGTTGTGAGCTGTTTTGAGTTTTCTGCTAATAACTGCAAGATAAAAGCCTTGGGAAACTTAATAAGACACTATTTCTTAGCAGTCCCTCTCTAGTAGGAGTTTTCTTTTCAGCAAGGGCTTTCTAGTCTAGCTTTTGTTTCAGAGGCTGAAACCAAAGAGAAAAATCAATGGAGCATTTGTGCTATGAGGACAGTTAGACCCTCAGTGGGTATTGCTGTGTTGCTGGAGAGCCTGAGCATCCAGATTAATATCAAAGGATTATGATTGCTGAAATACAGTTAGCTGAAAACTGATCTTTTTCCTAATTTATTTTTCTTTCTTTTATTGTGCAGAAAGATGCATTCAAGGATTCTGAACAAAATGACACTTTTATCTGTTTTGTGGATTTCCGTCACACACAAATCAGAGACTTCCCTTACTGGTACTGGAAGATGAATTCCTCTGATCAGTGAAACTGCATTATTTTCATGGATAAAATTATACACATTTATAAGAACATTAAACAGTATCAGTTACTGATAATCTTTTCAATATGAGTAGTTGATTCCATCATGAAAAAAAGAACAAGTTGCAGTACTTAGGCAGAAGGCAAACCCTATAGAGGAAGTTTGAGGGGACAAACTGGATGGAAGACTGAAGGAAAATTAAAGAATAATACACCTTTTTTTTTTTTTTTT